>VMDO01015819.1:0-15498 GCA_007922755.1 Pedetes capensis
ATCCAGATTCGGATACACTACAGTTGTAATCTCCACATTTGGCAACTCCTTTTGTGCCAATGGACCAAGTTTTATTGGATACAGATGGTATTTTTGTGTTTATACTTTTGTTCTAGCCATATTTAGTGTTTAAGTAATTGGATGATCTCACAAAATTTAGATTTCTGCTTTCTCATAAAATAACAACAGATCTCACAACTTTTATTGGGGCTGAGTAATTGTCCCTTTATGTAGGAATAACTCCTGTTCCCTATAAACCCAAACAAAACTACTTCACTGAATTTTTTACTTTCTTATCTGTTTCAGGCATCTCAGTGTATAACTACTTTAATCTGGGGTGATGGGAAGTGAGTTTTATTGTTGTTTGTTTTGTGCTTGTTGATGCTGTTGATGCTGTAGCAAAAACCAATCTACCATTCCTCCTTCCCTTCAATGCTTTTCCCTCTATGAGCCAGTGAAACTGTAGGCTGCCACATCTGGATGACAGCTGGAGTAGGGAGAAAGAATGACTTATAATCATAAATTTGATCTCAGAAAGCATATCCTAAACAAGGGTGTTAAAATGGAAGAGTTAGAAATAGAAAGATATGCAGCAATGCACAGTCTTATCTTAAATTTTTATATGCTCAGTATATGTAATATATACTCAGGATATATGCTCAGCATCAGAAGAAAAGGAAAAGGAGAAATGATCCTAGGTAACTTTGGTTTGGGCCCACAAATACTCACCTCAACCGAATATCCAATTCACACTTGGAGAAGGGGATGCAACAACACTGAACTAGAAATGGAGCAAAGCCAAAGCCCCGAATGTTAAGTCTTCACAGTTCAATCTCTCCTGATGTTGGAATATGTAAAGGAAAAGGCAGATGGGCTTGTGAGAGAATACTACCAGAACCCGTTCTCTGTCTGATCACCCACAAAGCAAGAACTGTGTCGGCGCCCCTCACACAAGGGTCCCCTGTGAATTGTGTTTAGTATCTGTGTGCACTGCAGCACCACCTGTCCGAACATCCGGGCTGGACAGGGAGGCATGTGCCCCACATAGAGTTGGCACAGTAGAATTGCAGAAATACGGAAAGAAAACATTATCCCAAAGATTCTGAATATAGACTTAACAACAGCAAAGAAGAAATGTCTGTAAATGGTTAGCATTTGAAAAAGCTCAAGATCAGGCACATTCACATGGCTGTACAACCATTGACACCATCCTTCTCCAGAACTCTTTCCATCTTTCCCAACTAAAACTCAGGACCCCTAAAATATAATTCCCCATTTCCTGACTGCTCAGCCCTTGGAAACCACCATTTTACTTTCTGTCTCTATGAATGTGATTATTCTGGGAACCTCATATAAGTTGTTACTGATAGGTGCTGTCAAGTTGAGTCCAACTCACAGCGACCCTGTGTACAAAACCCTACCCAGCACTGTACCATGCCCGGCACTATTGTCAGTGCTTCTCTGCTATTCATAGGGTTGTCAATGGCTGATTGTTTTGGGGGGAGTGAGTTTCCAGGTCCTTCTCCCAAGCCTACAGAAGTCAGTATTCCCATAGAATCTCCCATCCAAACACTAACCAGGCCCTACTATGCTTAGCTTCTGAGATCTGATGAGATCAGACACCACAGTAGTATGGCTGCAGGCCTCACAGGAAGTAGAATCATACCCTATTTGTCCATTTATGACTGGCTTATGTCACTCAGTAAATTTAAGTAGAAGATGGTAAATTTTATGTTACTTATCACAATAAAGAAAAAAGACGACTAAAGAAACTATAAAAAAAAAAGAGTAGAAAGCCATAGCAGACAATAGAAATAGGCTATATTGAAAAAAGATCAACAGGACAAAAGATAGCATAAGAGAGAAGTGCAAATAACTTTCAAAATGGAAAACAACATTAAAATTGGCATTGGGATTTGGCAATAATTAGACATGGCACAAAAGATGTGGGGAACAAAAGGAAAAAAAATCATGAAATTAAATTTTAGTGTATCAAAAGACACTGCCAGTAGAGTAAAAGGCAATTCCATAGGGCAGAAGAAAATAATAGTCAATAGAGTGAAAGGCAACCTCATATGGTGGAAGAAAACATTTTCAAGTTATATCTCTGATAAGGGATTAGTATCTAAAATATATAGAGAATTCCTATAACTCAGCCTACAGCTGTACCACTGTGGCATCCGATCTTGTCAGATCTCAGAAGCTAAGTAGAGTCAGGCCTGGTTAGTACTTGGATGGGAGACTGCCTGGGAACACCAGGTGCTATAAGCTTGGGAGAAGGACTGAGCAACCCACTCCAAAAATAATCAGCCATTGAAAACCCTATGAATAGCAGAGAAGCACTGACAATAGTGTTTTACCTATTGTACATAGGGTTGCTATGAGTCAGACACCAACTGGATAGCACCTAACAATAACCTATAATTCAACAACAGAAAAGAAAAAACATTCTGATTTTAATATGAGCAAAGGAATTAAAAACACATTTCTCCAAAGATGATATACAAATGGCCAGTAGACACATGAAAAGATGCTCATCATCATTAACTACTACAAAAATGCAAATCAAAACCACAATGAGATGCCAGTTCATACCCATTAGGATGGCTATTATCAGAAAAGTAGAAAATAAGTTTTTGGTGAGGAAGTTAAGTAATTGAGCCCTTGGATATTGTTGCTAGGAATATAAAATGGTATAGTTGCTGTGGGAAACACTATAGTAGGTCTTCAAAAAATTTAAAATAGAATGACAACATGATCCAGCAATTCCACCTGAGTATATGTAAAAGCAAAGTCTCCAAGAGATATTTGTACATCGATATTTATAACACCAATACTCATGATAGCTAAAACATGAGAGCAACACGAGTCCATTTTTAGATGAACAAGTAAATAAAATCTGGTATATGAAAATAAAGGAGTATTAACCTTAAAAGGGAAAACATTCCTTACACATGCTGCAACACAAAACAACTTTTGGAACATTATTCTAAGTGAAATAAGCCATTTACAGAACAAATATTGTATGATTCTACCTGTGTGAGTCACGGAGAGTAGGCAAAATCAGAGAGACAAAGTTAAAGGGTAGTTGCCAAGGGTTGGGGACCAGGGAGGACAGGGAGTTGTTTAGTGAGTGTAGAGCTGCAATTTTACATAATGAAAAGAGATCTGCAGATAGAAGGGGTTTATGTTCGTACAACATTATGAAGACATTTAATATCTCTGATCTGGACACTCAGAAATGGTTAATATAGCAAGTTGTATGTTATGTGTATTTTGATGCAATTTAAATATTAGAAAAATTGACATGGAAGGTAATGTACAGCTAGGTTGCTGCTCCAGAAAATGGACTCTGGGCCAGGCACCATGGTGTATACTGATATATATTGCAAACTATTTGGGAGGCTGAGGCAGAAGGATCATGAGTGCAAGGCCAGAGGCAGCCTGTATAATTTAGCAAGACCCTGTCCGAAAAGTTTTAAAAGGGGTTAGGGGTACATCTCAGTGGTCTACCATTGAAAGCATTAGCCTAGAATGCAAAACTCTGGGTTCGAACCCCAAATACCAAAGGAAACAGAAAAAAAGGGAAAAAAAGGAAATGGAATTAAAAAATGGAATCTAGAATGTGCACGAGAAACATAAAATAGGCCCATATACATGGGAAGCATTGTTCCTGGCACATAGTCAGTACTCAAGAAAAGTCAGTCATGATTATTCCTGGTGAAGGGAGATGCAAGATCTTTGTGTACAGAGAAAAGAGCAAGTAAAAGGTAGTGGGAAGATGTGGAGGCCACATTAACCCAGAGCCTTCCCCAAGAATTAGAGAATCCGTTCATACAGGGTGGCCACAACCCAGACCAAGTCAATTCAGACAGAATGGACTATAATGATTTCAATGACAAGGATTTTATTAAAATCCATAGCAAAGAAAGGAAGAAAGGAAGAAAGACAAAGTAAGTTAAAAGGAGGGAAATGCTTTCCTATCTGTATTTTTTCTTCTATACTAAACTGTGACTAAAAGTAAAACATTCCTCTAGAAATGCTTATTTCTCATAAAACTTTATCACGTGATTCAAACTCAAATTAGCATATCTAGTCATTAAAGTAGATGATTATAGTTTATCAAGTTACTTTCTCCATCAATATA
Source organism: Pedetes capensis (assembly GCA_007922755.1). Classification (NCBI taxonomy): domain Eukaryota; kingdom Metazoa; phylum Chordata; class Mammalia; order Rodentia; family Pedetidae; genus Pedetes; species Pedetes capensis. The sequence continues at coordinate 4,148 of VMDO01015819.1, forward strand.
TGTGTTTGCAATCTTGCATACTAAAAAGTTTTTAATAAAGGAAAAGAATGCATGAGGGGAAAAATGAAAATTAAAACCTAATTCTAAAGGTTAGAAATAATTGTTTTCCATATAACTTTTTACCTTTGCAAAATTAAGATGAAATCAACTAAGCAGAAATATCTGAAAGTTCCAAGATACTTTACTAAGTCAGGTTGGATTGGGCTGGGGTTTAGCTCAGCTGGTAGAGTGCTTGCCCTTGGGTTTGATCCCCAGCACTGCAAAAATGGGAGAAGGACCTGGCATCCCACTCCTAAAACAATCAACCATTGAAAACCCTATGAATAGCAGATGAGGACTGACATGGTGCCCATATGGCACAGTGTCAGGGAGTGTTTCATTCTATTGTACATAGGGTCACTATGAGTTGGACCCAACTCAACAGCACCTAACAAGTAACAGATTGGATTGAAATGGTCTCTTCTCATAAAATAACCAAAAAATAATAACTGGCAAAGCAAAAGTAGTCCATGTGTCCTACCAGATAGGAATTGTAGAAAGTGAATTTTGTAATTTGTCCCTAAATTATGTTATGATTACTTGGTAAAGAAAATAAAAAACTTAAAAATTGATTTACCAAAATAATGATGTTTAAAGAGACAAATTGTGCTCACAGAAAAAGAAACCTGGAAGGAAATTTAAAAGAAAACTTTTTAAATAAGATGTCATTTGAGTAACAGTGATATTTATGTGTTTCTTTTATCTAAGTATCCTTTAATAAAAATTATAACATTTATAATGAATTATTTTGATATATAGACTTTTTCCTTGCCCATCTTTTCAATGCATATAGACATTTTAAGTGAAAATGATATTGTATTTTGTTTCATTATTCATACCCTGTCTCATTAAAAAATAAATATATTCCCTTTGAAACTAATTCAGTATTGGAGTAAAATAAGATGGATACAAAAATATCACCAATCTAATTTATTTAAATCCAAAAATTTCACAAAAGAAACTAGGAATCTCATAAAGGCAAAAGCATACATTGATAAGGTTGAGTCTTTGTGAACCAAAATTTAAAGTAAAAGTCAAGAAAAGCTTAATTTGTGTCCCTCTTTCATTATTTTGGTGCTATTTTGATTATTATTGAACTTATGGTCACTTTGTTTTTTAAAAGCCCTCACTAGTGGAAAAAAGAAAAATCTCTTCCATAACAAAAAAAAAAAAAAAATACTCAACCTTTAGTCCAATCACCACAATGAAAACCTGTATTTTCTAATTTAGGATCTTTCTTGATAAAGTACTTGCTTCTATGATTTGCCTCAGATTTCAAGCTATTTTCTTGGTCCACATCTCATCATTACTTCTTGTAATTAATTTCTTGTGCTGTTGTAATTTTCTATTGGTCTTTTTAATTCCATTGGTGAGGGAGGCAATAGCACACCCGACCTTTAAGGCATCAATTCATTCGCAGGGATCTCTGGCATCTGTATTTTCCCTGACTTTCTTTCCCAGAATCTTTTCATCCTTACTTTTTACATCTCTCCACATTTTGCTCCAAAATGACTTACCATCCCTATTGTCCTCACGAATCACTTTTGTTCTAATTGCAGAGCTAAATAAATTGGATCCCTTACCTGTCACTTTGGAAACCTCTCTCTCAGCTGAATATTTCTAATTATAGCGTAGATAGGTACTAAAAATTAAGGTCAGAACCACTCCATTACAAGAGTGTTGAAAAGTATTACGAGCATAAAGGGAATCTTTTCTTGTATAAATAAACCTTTGGCTAAGTTTACTCCCAAGATGCAGAGGTTTTTCATGTGTTTCAGTATTTTGACTTTCAGCTTTTGCCACCCTGAATACTATGAGAGACTGAATATAAAAATGGACAATGACCAGATCATAGACAAAAATAGGACTCTGATCTACAGTCTGCAGCAACCAGCCAGAAGATAACCTCTTACCTACCAGACAGGTTTGTAGGAAGTCAGACAAGTATGTCTAGCAGTCAGCCTAGGAAGCCAAATAGCAGCCCAGATGAGAGTTGGTCTAAAATGTCTTCATTAACAATGGGCAGCTTCCTTGACTTTTGCTCCCACATCTAACCTATGAACAACCAGAGGAAACTGAATAGGCATCACTAGCCAATCCCACAGGATGTTCCACTTCTAGGTCCCCTGCCCCTGGGATCCCCATCCAATAGGTTCCAAAAGGGTGTCCCTGGAGACTCCCTTGTTCCTGCTATAAAGCTGGCACTTACCTGCCAGCCTTTGGTCTCTGTCAAATTCAGTGATAGTGGCTGACTCCCGTCTTACAGCAAGCTCCAAATCATCTCTGCACATCCTCACTTAGCAGGCTCCATTTATGCCAATGCTTAGCTTTCAAAGGCAGTGGTAAAGCTTAACTTCCGACAAGATATGAAGCCTAAAGTACCTACTTCATGTCCTATTATATTTTTCCTAGAGAGGTCAGCCCCCACATCTCTGCCAGTTTGCCATACTGTGGGGGCTTGCGTATGGCTGTGATGCTGAAAGCTATGCTACCAGTATTAAAGATACCAGCACCATGGAAGACAGGTTTTAGCTGAGCCTAGGAAGTACGACCTGGCATCCCACTCCTAAAACACTCAGCCATTAAAAACCATAGGAACAGCAGAGAAACACTGTCAGATATAGTGCCTAAAAATGAGCCCCCTGGGATGGAAGGCGGTCAAAAAACAACTGGGTAACAGTTGCCTCCTCAAAGTAGAGTTGACCTTCATTATAAAAATGAACTAAAGCCCCAGGGACCTTCATTTGCTGATGTGGCACTACTCAAAATGAAGAACTCAAAACATCCACTAATAATTGGAATGTGGAATGTACATAGTCTGAATCTAGGAAAAATAGAAATCATCAAAAGGGAAATGAGCACACAAACATCGAGATTCTAGGCATCAGTGAGCTAAGATGGACAGGCATGGGCCATTTTGAATCAGATAACCACGTGATCTACTATGCGAGCAATGATAAAGAAATGGCATTGCATTCATCATCAAAAGAGACATCTCATGATCTGTCCTGAAGTACAATGCTGTCAATGATAGGATAATATCCTATGCCTACAAGGAAGGCCAGTTAATATGACTATTGAAATTTCCACACCGACCACTAAGGCTACAAATGAAGATAGGGAAGATTTTTACCAACTCCAGCAATCTGAAATAGATGGAACATGCAATCAGGATATACTGATACTTACTGGTGACTGGAATGCAAAAGTTGGAAACAAAGAAGGTATCTCAGTAGTTGGAAAATATGGCATTGGTGACCAAAACAATGCTAAAGATAACATGATAGAAGTTTGTCAGACCAAGGACCTTTTCATTGTAAACACATTTTTTCACCAACATAAACAGCAACTACACACATGGAATTCACCAGATGAAACATATAGGAATGAAATTGACTACATTTGTGGAAAAAAATATGGAAAAGGTCAATATCAAAAGTCAGAACAAGACCATGTGCTGATTGTGGATCAGACTATCAACTGCTCATATGCAGGTTCAAATTGAAACTGAAGAAAATCAGAACAAGTATATGATAGCCAAGTTATGACCTTGAGTACATCTCATCTGAGTTCAGAGACCACCTCAATAACAGGTTTGATGTGTTAGACACTAATGATAGAAGACTAGACAAGTTGTGGCATGACATCAAAGACATCATTCATGAGAAAAGCAAGGGGTTATTAAAAAGACAGAAAAAATGAAAAGGCCAGCTTACAAACAAATAGAGACTTTAAAATTTGCCCTTGAATGTCAAGCACCTAAAGTAAAAGGAATACATCAGAAAGTTAAGGAAATAAGCAGTATTTCAAAGGGCAGCATGAGAAGTCAAAAATCAAATATTATGACATGTGCAAAGAGCTGGAAACTGAAAACCAAAAGGGAAGAACATGCTCTTTTTTTCTCAAGCTTAAGGAATTGAAAAATTCAAGTCTCAAGTGGCAATAGTGAAGGATTCTACAGGGAAAATGTTAATGCATGAAACATCAAAAGTAGATGGAAGGAGTACAGACAGTCATTATAGCAAAAAGAATTGGTGGGTAGCTGACCATTTCTAGAGGTGGCATATGATCAAGGACTAATGTTACTGAAAGATGAAGTGAAAGTTACCTTGAAGGAATTGAAACAAGGCTCCAGGAATTGATGGAAGACCAGTAGAGATGTTTCAACAAACAGATGTAGCACTGGAGGTACTAACTTATGTATGCCAAGAGATTTGGAAAACAGCTACCTGGACAACTGACTGGAAGAGATCCATATTTGAGCCTATCCCCCCCCCCCAAAAAAAAAGGTGATCCACCTAAATGATGAAATTATCAATCAATATCATTAATATCACATGCAAGCAAAATCTTGCAAAGGATCATCCAAAAGCAACTTCAACAGTACACAGACAGGGAACTGCCAGAAAATCAAGCTGGATTCAGAAGACAGCTTGGAACCAGGGACATCATTGCTGATGTCAGATGAATATTTGCCAAAAACAGAATACCAGAAAGATGTCTGTATTTTATTGACTGTGCAAAGGTGTTTGACTGTGTGGATCATAACAAATTATGGATAACACTGAGAAGAATGGGAATATTAGGGCACCTAATTGTACTCATGAAGAATCTGTACATGGACCAGAAGGCAGTCATTTGAATAGGCAAGTAAATATTGCTGGCTTAAAGTAGAGAAAGGTGTACATCAGGGCTGTATCCTTTCACCATCTCTCTTCAATTTCTATGCTGAGGAAATAATCTGAGAACCTGGACTTTATGAAGATAAACATAACATCAGGATAAGAGGAAGCTTCATTAACATCCTGTGTTATGCAGATGACACAACTCTGCTTCCTGAAAGTGAAGAGGATTTGAAATATTTCCTGATGCAGATCAAAGAACACAGCCTTCAGTATGGATTGTGCCTCAGGATCAACAAAAGTCCTTACAACTGGCTAGGTAAGAAATTTCATGATAAATAGAGAAAAGATGGAAGTTGTCCACAGTTTTGTTTTAGTTGGTTCTACAATCAACACCCACAGAAGCAGCAAGTCAAGAAATCAAAAGACATATTACATTGGGAAAAGCTGTTGCAAAAGACCTGTTTAAAGTGTTAAAAAGTAAAGATGTCACACTGAAGACTAAGGTGCACCTGACTCATGCCATAGTATTTTCAGTCTCATCATATCCTTGTGAAAGCTATACATTGAATAAAGGAGATGGGAGAAGAATTGATCCTTTTGAAATATGGTGCTGGAGATGAACACTGAATATACTATTGACTGCCAAAGGAACCAATGCATCTGTCCTAGAAGAAGTACAACCAGAGTGCTCCTTGGAATCAAGGATGGTTAAACTGCATCTTACATATTTTGGACATGTAGTCAGAAGGCACCAATTCCTGGAGATGGACATCATGTTTGGGAGGGTGGTGGGTCAATGGAAAAAAGGAACACCCTCCAGTAGATGGATTGACACAGTGTCTACAACAATGGTCTTAAACATAAAAAAGATCATATGCCTGGCACGGAATCAGGGAGTGTTTCCTTCTGTTGTACATAGGGTTGCTGTGAGTCAGACTCAACTCAATGACACCTAACAAAACAACGAGAGGTCAGGTTAAAACTTCTAAATGTTTGCTCCATCTTTCCAGCTGAAGTCATTTACCATAAGATAATTATTTCCTTTTTATGTGAGAGCTGTGTATTTATGAGCTCATATTTATAGAATGTTGGCTCCGTGCTAGCCATGGGAGAATCCATCCACAGAATGAAACATGAAGCTAAATATATGTCATGGTCTACCTCAGGGACAATTTTATAATCTATCACTCACTTCATTATGTACCAGAATATCATCTCAGTGCCTCTTTTCATGTTTTAAATTTGTTTTGTAGAAGGAAACTTTTTATTTGGAATAATCTTAGATTATTAGATTATTAGATAAATTGCAAAAATAATCCAGAGTTCTGTAGACCTTGTTGCCTTCTCATATCAAATTCAGTACAAGGGGTAGAACTATCTGATGTCTAATAGGGAAAGAACAAGTTTCTCCTCTGGTTTCCACCAGCTCCCACCTGGAGAAGCAGTTCAGGAAGATCAAAGCCACGCAGCCTTCCTGACAACTCAGTATCTTATCAAATGATCTGGTGTCCAGAAAGCATAGTCAGAAAGCTAAAGTGAAAGGGATTCAATACCAGGTGCTTGATGGAAGCTGAGCACTTGCCTTGTCTTTACCAGGAAGTTTTGTTTTTGTTCCACCCAAATGCAGGGCTCTTGTTTGAGCCACTGACAAAGTTCTGACAACAGAGCCCGATCAAAGACGAACCACAGGTGTCACCGAGGTCAGGACTCAGCAGTGATGTTTTCACTCCTGCTTGAAGACACTCAGGCCGACGATCTCCAGTTGAGAGCAACTCTATATCTCCCCATTTGTAAGAAAGAACTATTTATCCATGTAAATCTACATATGTGAATACATATCTGCATACATATGTACAGTTCTCTACATGTAGTCAAGATGTGTGCTGTTACAGCGGCCTCCAGACAGGGTTATTACAGAAGCAGCAGCATAACAATGGGGTGGAACCACTCCTGAAAAATATAAATCATGACAATTAGGAGGAAGAGTTACGCGGCAAAGCATCACGCCGTTGGATGCCAGGGTTCTGCCAAGACTTCTGACCATAAGAGAACTCCAAATCAGCCCGTGTGCTCAGTTCACTCATTTGTTTTGGCTTCCATTGAACCTGACTGGAATGCAAAACTCTGGAGTGGCGGCTAATGCAATGGGTCAGGCCTGCTCATCAGGAATCACAGGGGTTATCTGTTTCCAAAGCTACGCTTCCAGAGGCGCGTGCTTCTGGCTGCCTAACGGAAAGGAATATTTGTAAATCTCAGTTACAAGGCCCAGCATGAGCATGCAAGAAGATGCTAATTGTAGGCAAACTTCTGTGTGCTTTTCAACAAGGGCATAAAACACAGAGTCGGATTCGAGAATGAAAATATTAGACAAAATATTTCAATGACGCACAAACTCTACAGCTGCTCTGGGGGTATTTGGAAGACTTTGTGTGCGCATGCACGCGTGTGTGTGTGTGTGTGTGTGTGTGTGTGTGTGTGTGTGTATCAGCTTGGATTTAGCTCAGTTGGTAGAGCTCTGCTCTGCAGTCTCAGAGGTCCTGAGTTTAATTCCCAGCACCGCAAAAGTGGGAGAAAGATGTGGCAATCCACTCCCGAGGCAATCCCAAAACAGTCAGCCATTGAAAACCCGCTGAGGGTCGCTATGAGTCAGACACTACTCGATGGCACCCAACAACAACATACACACACACAAATACACACACACACACCCATATGTATGTGTGTGTATTTATATATATATATATATATATATATATACACACACACATACACACACATATACATACACATATACACACACACACACACACATATATATATGCAGATTACCTAGATGAAGAGTTACCCAATCACTAATGTAAGGTTAAAGATACACGCAGGTAATACCTGTTTCTTCCTTCTTGTTCCAGATGACCGTCAGTCTCCTCTATCTTTAAAAACCTCTGGGAAGAACATGCCAGGCTCCCTCAGCAGCTTTCCCCCTAACTCTTCCTATACCCACCTTCCAGTGGTTATGCTATTAGTTCATGATCACATTAAGCAAAATGCTTCCCAACTATAAAACCAGAGCATGGATTATTTAAGATGGTGTGCCTTCACACACACATGAATCCTAACCTGAGAGTTTTAATTAGACTTTCTTTATAGCCCTAAACAAAAATCAAAATGAGGTAGTCACGATCCCCGCACAACAAAGTGAGGAAGCCTCGCCCTAAAGCCACTCACAGTGCCACATGAAGTGGGACTTCCAGCCTCACCACTTTAATGACTACTGGCTGATTCAAACGTCCCTTCCACGAAGCCTGCACCGAAGCATTTTAAATTCTTCCTGACTTTTTATAAGCTTGTACTTTGTAATTAATCCCACATGTAATGTAAAGCCTGGCTCCTGCAAATACCCAGGCTCCTACCAGCAGCCAGCTGAGCAGGGGATGCAGGTACACAGATCAACATCTGGAATCTGATGGGAAAAGAGAGGTGAAGGATAGGGGTTTGGGGGAAAAATGAGGGGGGAAAAAGGCTGCAAAAATCAACCAAGCAACCCTTCTATTTCCAGAGCAAGCAGAATTCACTGGCTGGATTAAAAATGGCCAAGAAATTTTATTGCCATCTTATTTCCACAATGTAAACATTATTAAATGAAAAGAAACAAGAAACCAATTCAGTTCCAGTGTGAATATAAATAACGGTAATAGGAAATGCAACAGCACAGCAGATCTGACCTCCTGGGTCTCAGACTCATAAACCTCCTCTGCTTATGATGACAAATGCTCCAGGGTATATTATACCCAGGACCAAGGAAATTGCATGCAAAATGGAATAACTTCCACCCCATGACTCTTGCTCACTCTTTGCAGATGAGAACGTGTGATTACGAGACTGCCTTCCAGAATCTCACTCTCATTTCAAATTTTTTCCTAAAAAAGCAACTGTCTAAGCTGTTATCAACTGACTTGGGGAAAAACTGGGAAGTAGAGTCCTTTGAAAAATCATACAATAAATAAGTCTTTTTAGAATCATTAGAAGCAAGTCACATGAAAATTAGCATGCCAAAAATGATTTCAGTCGATGGGTATAAGAATCAATACTAGATCATCTGGCTACTGAAAACTCACCATGTCATAACGAAATCAGCTGGGTGGGAACGACCTTAAAGTTGCCCTTGATGATCTGGGGAGAAAATAAGATCTTTAGGAAACAATGAAGACCACACAAACATCTTACCTATGTAAATACACCGGAAGTTTATCTTCAGAGAAATGGGAAATGGCTAAGGAAGAGAGTTTAAGAAAGGCATTTATCAAGGCAGCTAGAAGTGCAGCTAACCCTTGAAGAATGAGCAAGTTTCAGGGAAATGGCAGGCAATGCTCTGCTTGTAAGCACTATGAGCAAGGGGCAACCATAAAATGAGTGCAAACAAGGTAAGCGAAAACGCATCAGTCACTTCGCAATATACTTGGAGTAACCAAGTGGACAATGTAACAAAAACTTCCATTCGTCAGTGCCTTATTTTTAATAAAGTATAAAACACTTGGCCTCCAGCCTTAGCCCTATGGCATCTAATCCTGTCACATCTCAGAAGCTAAGCAGGGTCGGGCCTGGTTAGTACTTGGATGAGAGACCACCTGGGAACACCAGGTGCTGTAGACTTGGGAGAAGGACCTGGCAACCCACTCCCAAAAATCAATCCGCCACTGAAAACCCTATGAATAGCAGAGAAGCACTCACAATAGCGTTTCACCTGTTGTACAGAGGGTCGCTATGACTTGGACACTGACTTGATGGCACCTGACAACAACAACATAAAACACTTATGGCCAGGCACTATGGCCTACACCTGTAATCCCATCAACTCAGGATGCTGAGGCAAGAGGATCATGAGATTAAGGCCAGAGGCAGGGTGCACAACCTAATGAGACATGTCTCAAAATAAAAAGTAAAGAAAGGGGGAAGTTGAAGGCGTGGCTCAGTGGTGGAGTGCTTGCCTAGCATGCATGAGACCCTGGGTTCAACCCCCAGCATTAAGCATAAAAAGCAAACACAAGTAAATCTCTCAAGAAACATGCAAGATCTAGATAAACATTCTGAAGCTTTTCTGAAGGACAAGCTGAACAAGTAGAGAAAAAAATCCATTTTCCCATGAGGCAACTCAATTCCAATATTGGTGATGATTTTCCTTAATTCAGTGAAAGTTCAAGAAATGTCCTGATTTCTATAGAACTTTATAGAACTTGTGGAGCTAATCGGCCAAGTCATGTAAAAGAAGAATGTAACATCAAGAACAAAGACATTTTTAAAAAGAGTGAGAAAACACTCGCTTGATGGAACTCACAATACAGCAGGAAATTAAACAGGATGAGTAAGGGTGCAGGAAATGATAAATAAACCCATGGAACCAAACAAGGAATTCAGTACCTGGGATTGTTTCTGGAGCTCAGAATATTAAAAAGCAGCATATCAAAGCAGGGAAAAAGGTTGTACTATTCAATTTGTCTATTCAGTGTTGGAGGAATTGGCTATAAATTTTTTTAAAGGTAAGTTTAGATTTTTGCATCCCATTAATAACACACATCAATTCTCAATGCACTAAAGGACTCGATGTGAAAAATAAAACTCTCGTGGTATGGAAAAAAATAGGGGAATTGTTTACAACCATAGGGAGAGATGTGAAGCTTTCTTGAACAAAATTTGAAGCAGAAGAGCAATAAAGGGGAAAAAATGGAGAAGTCTGGTTACATAAAACTTTAATCTCCACTACAAAAGACAAGCCCAGTCTGGGAGGAAATATTTGCAAAATGAAATACGCAGAAAAAACCTGACATCCAAAATTTTTAAAGTTCAGAGTCTTCAATTTACTCAACTTCCCAGTGTGACCATGGCTCCTAAATCAGTGTCTTTTCTTCTGCTTATAAGAGATGAGATTTTTCTGAAGTGGAACAGGAGCAATGCAGAAGGAAACATAGCTTGGGAAACACAAAAAAAAAAAATCAGGAAATGCAGGACTCACACTCAGGGCAAGAGTTATATCCCTCCTGCCACCACAGTTTTCAGAAACAGATTGAGCTGAACTACCAAAGCAATCTCCACTGGACGGTTTTTTTTCACAAACCAAATCAAGGATGGCTACAAATAAGCCATATTTTCTAAAGCAGAGAAAAAGAAATTCAGAATGGAATTCTGCTCTATCTAAAACTTCATTGGAAATTTGCAGATAGGGGGTCCAGGAAAGCCCAGTTCATTCAGAGGTAAGAAAAATACATAAAAGGAACTGATAAGATGATGCCCTGATGCAGTAACAAAAATAAAATAGGAAGGAAAAGGTCAGTAGTACCAAAGTCGCTAAAGAAACAAAGAATCTGTAGTCAAACATTTATATATGAAGTATTTACGTAACGATCCTAAGAATGAAACCACAGAAATACAAGCCTTATAATATCAGAACCCAACATGCATACTCCCCACACAACAAAAAACAAAATGGATATTTCAGGGTAAAATGCTTGTTACCATTTATAACAGCAGAAAATATCACTGTAACCATTAATAATTGGAACATGGAATGTACGTAGTATGAATCTAGGCAAATTAGAAATCGTTAAAAGAGAAATGGAGCGCATAAACATTGACATTCTAGGCATCAGTGAGCTAAAATGGACTGGCATAGGCCATTTTGAGTCAATCATATGG
>VMDO01015819.1:15598-49951 GCA_007922755.1 Pedetes capensis
CAAATTTATGCACCCACCACTAAGGCCACAAATGAAGAAAGGGAAGACTTTTATCAGCTTCTGCAATCTGAAATAGATCAAACATGCAATCAAGACATACTGATAATCACTGGTGACTGGAACGCAAAGGTTGGAAACAAAGAAGAAGGCTCAGTAGTTGGAAAATATGGTCTTGGTGACAGAAATGAAGCTGGAGATCTCATGATAGAATCTTGTCAGACCAATGACCTTTTCATTGCAAATACATTTTTTCAACATCATAAATGGAGACTATACACATGGGCCTGCAGCTGTAGCCCTGTGGCATCTGATCCCGTCAGATCTCGGAAGCTAAGCAGGGTCGGGCCTGGTTAGCACTTGGATGGGAGACCACCTGGGAACACCAGGTGCTGTAGGCTTGGGAGAAGGACCTGGAAACCCCCTCCCAAAAATCAATCTGCCATTGAAAACCCTATGAACAGCAGAGAACACTGACATTAGTGTTTCCTCTGTCATACAGAGGGTCACTATGAGTCGGATACCAACTCGAAGGCAACTAACAACAACAACAACAATACACATGGACTTCACCAGACGGAACATACAGGAATCAAATTGACTACATATGTGGAAAGAGACAATGGAAAAGCTCTGTACAAAAAGTCAAAACAAGACCAGGTACTGACTGTGGATCAGACCATCAACTTCTCATATGCAAGTTCAAACTGAAGCTGAAGAAAATTAGAACAAGTATATGAGAGCCACGGTTTGACCTTGAGTATATCCCACCTGAGTTCAGAGACCACCTCAAAAATAGGTTTAATGCATTAGACACAAATGATAGGAGACCAGAAGAGTTGCGGCATGACATAAAAGATATCATTCAAGAAGGAAGCAAAAAGTTCTTAAAAAGACAAGAAAAAAAGAAAAGACCAAATTACATGTCAAAAGAGACACTGGACCTTGCCCTCAAACATCAAGCAGCTAAAGCAAAAGGAAGACATGATGAAGTTAATGAACTAAACAGAAGATTTCAGAAGGCAGCTCGAGAAGACAAAAACAATTATAATGACATGTGCAAGGAGCTGGAGGCAGAAAACCAAAAGGGAAGAACACGCTCTATGTTTCTCAAGCTTAAGGAAGTGAAGAAAAAATGCAAGCCTCGAGTGGCAGTAGTGAAAGATTCTACAGGGAAAGTATTAAATGATGCAGGAAACATGAAAAGAAGATGGGAAGAATACACAGAGTCAATATACAACAAAGAATTGGTAGATGACCAACCATTCCAAGAGGTTGCATACGAAGAGGAACCAATGGTGTTGAAGAATGAAGTGGAAGCTGCCTTGAAAGAACTGGTGAACCACAAGGCTCCAGGAATTGATGGGATACCAATAGAGATGTTTCAACAAACAGATGCAGCACTGGAGGTGTTAACATGTTTATGCCAACAGATTTGGAAAACTGCTACTTGGCCAACTGACTGGAAGAGATCCATATTTGTGCCTATTCCCAAAAAAGGGGATCCAACTGAATGTGCAAACTACCGGACAATATCATTAATATCGTGCACCAGCAAAATTCTACTAAAGATCATTCAGAAGCAACTGCAGCAGTATATAGACAGGGAATTACCAGAAAATCAAGCGGGATTCAGAAGCGGATGGGGAACTAGGGACATCATTGCTGATGTCAGGTGGATGTTAGCTGAAAGCAGAGAATATCAAAAAGATGTCTATCTATGTTTTATTGACTACACAAAAGCATTTGATTGTGTGGATCATAACAAATTATGGATAACACTCAGAAAATGGGAATACCAGAACACCTAATTGTGCTCATGAGAAATCTGTACATGAACCAGGAGGCAGTTGTTCAAATAGAACAAGGAAATGCTGAGTGGTTTAAAGTTGAGAAAGGTGTGCATCAGGGCTGTATACTTTCACCCTACCTCTTTAATTTATACGCTGAGCAAATAATCCGAGAAGCTGGACTTTATGAGAAAGAACGTGGCATCAGGATTGGAGGAAGACTCATTAACTACCGGCGTTATGCAGATGACACCACTGTGCTGGCTGAAAATGAAGAGGATTTAAAACATTTACTGATTAAGATCAAAGATCATAGCCTTCAATATGGATTACGACTAAACATCAGCAAAACAGAAATCCTTACAAGTGGGTCAGCACGCAACTTCACAATGGAGAAAAGATTGAGGTTGTCCAAGATTTTGCTTTGCTTGGCTCTATAATCAACACCTGTGGAAGCAGCAGTCAAGAAATCAAAAGACGCATTGCTCTAGGAAAAGCTGTGGCAAAAGATCTCTTTAGAGTACTGAAAAGCAAAGATGTCACATTGAAGACCAAGGTGCGTCTGACTCATGCCATTGTATTTTCAGTGGCATCATATGGTTGTGTAAGCTGGACATTGAACAAGAGAGAGAGAAAAAGAATTGATGCTGTTGAATTGTGGTGCTGGAGACGTCTATTGAATATACCATGGACTGCCAAAAGAACCAACAGATCTGTCCTAGAAGAAGTACAACCAGAGTGCTCCTTGGAAGCAAAAATGGCCAAACTGCGACTTACATATTTTGGACATGTAGTCAGGAGAGAACAATCTCTGGAGAAGGACATCATGTTTGGAAGAGTGGCAGGTCAACGCAAAAGAGGAAAACCCTCCACCAGATGGATTGACACAGTGTCTGCAACAATGGACTTAAACATAAATAAGATGGTTTGCCTGGCTCAGAATCGGCAAGTGTTTCGATCTGCTGTACATAGGGTCGCTATGAGTCGGACTCAACTCGACAGCACCTAACAATAACAACAACAACAACATATAACAGTGAAGACCAAATTTATCTGTCATAGCAATAAGTGTAAATGAGCTAAACTCAACAATTTAGGAACAAAATTTTGTTTGATCACAAAACAAAAACAACTGTGCATAAAAGAAAAAGTCTAAATGTAACTAAAAAATGGTTGACCATAAAAGTAGGGTTAAGAGTATACCTGTAATAAAACCCAGACAAAACCAAAAGAAGCAGAAGGAGAGAGGGAGAGGAAGAGATAAAGTCAGAGAGAGCATGAGAGAGAGAGAGAGAGAGAGACAAAGAGGAAGAGAAAGAAAGCCAGGAGAAGATGGCATGACTTTGATCTCACCAAGAGGTGCACAGTACAAGGCTAAGATTTTTGCACAGCCAAAAAAGTTACAAGGACAGAGAAAGGTACTTCAAAATTTTTAAAGGTGTTATTCACAATGAAGATAATTTAGGAATACATAGGCTCCAGTCACATTTATCAATCAAAAACTATAGGTAATACAAGGAAAATGAGACAGAAACAAGCCAATATTAGCAAATGCTCATTTTTAGCCTAAAGCAAGTAGATAAAAACAAGATCTAAATGATTTAAGTAGTAAGTTATGTCTAACATATATAAAATTCAAAGACACATTTTGGTGAACTCATGAGCAATTCATAAAAAAATAACATAATAAAAATGAACCCTCAAAACATTCAGAAGTTCAGCAGACACCAATCTGACAACTACAACCTGGTAGGAGACTTTGGACCCCTTGGATTTCCTGACCTTGTTTCCCTCCCCAAGTTACATGGGCAAAGGCTTCACTTAGTTTACTCATCAGGTGATCTTAAAATAGGGAGCATATCTTGGACAAGCCACGTGGGGCCCAAGTTATATGTCAACTTTTAAAAACACAGCCTTTCCCAGCTGAGGGCAGAAGTTGGAGAGGGGCAGAAGGGGAGTAGCCACAGCCTGACGCAGACTGGATTCTTGCTGGCTGGCCAATGGCTGGTTGTTGTTGTTAGGTGCCATCGAGTCGTGTCCGACTCATAGCGACCCTCATAGGATTT
This sequence comes from Pedetes capensis, assembly GCA_007922755.1. Lineage (NCBI taxonomy): Eukaryota > Metazoa > Chordata > Mammalia > Rodentia > Pedetidae > Pedetes > Pedetes capensis. Next base: position 19,452 of record VMDO01015819.1, read on the forward strand.
TCAATGGCTGGTTGTTTCAGGATTGCCTTGGGAGTGGATTGCCACATCCTTCTCCCATTTTTGCAGTGCTGGCAATCAAACTCAGGACCTTAGAGACCGCAGGGCAGCGCTCTACCAACTGAGCTAAATCCCAGCCCTGGTCAATGGCAGGAGCCCCAGGGAAAGTGTGAGAAACAGGTAAACTCAGCCCAGAACCACTGGGATTGGAAGCCTCTCCTGGGACCCAAGTGTGAACCTCAGCCCTGCTGGTTCCTGCACAGGGAAACCAGCTGAGCCCCAAAACTCACCACCTTCACAACCGAGATAATAAATGGGTGCTGTTTTAAGCTGCTAAATGTGTGCTAATTTGTTATACAACAAATTATACACAGTTACTTCTGAAAGGAGGAAAGAGATTGATTGGGTCAATGGGGATTTCAACTGATAGGTATGGTTTGAACTTTCAACAACAGGAATACATTTATTGCATATGCTAATGCACTTTAAAATGATAAATACCAACCTCAGTTCAGGGTTAAATCTGAGCATTGTAGGGGAGCAGAACATGAGCAGAGTGTGAGAAAACGGGATGACTGTCTCTTAGGTTTTAAATGAAAATAAATGAAGTTTCAGTTGTTCAGGTCTACTTAGGTCAGAATCTGTTGTTAAATATATGGATATTCCACACATTTGAAAAATGGATTGGTCTTTAAATGAACTAACAACACTTTCTCAGAATTTATATCCAAGCATAGTTGGTAGTATTGGCAGTATTTCATCCAAACAAGTAAAAACATCAATAACAATAAAGAGACATGTCTTTTTCCCCTAAGAGAGTCAATGAGAACTGTAAGCAGTGACTTATTTAACCACTTTTTATAGAAAAATGCTGCCAAAGTAGGAATAATTACCGTTTCCCTGCATAGTCTACCACCATTTAAGTGATCAAGCACCCATGATCCATCTTGACACTCACCAGTAACATGTTTTTAATATTTTCACACCTTGTGTACCGGAACAAGTCTCACACCTGAAATTACCACATTGAAAGTTATTTCAAAAATTCAAAACTGTAGGAATATTAACAGCTTTAATTCCTTCAAAACAATTCAGCTGAATGTGGTAGCACATACATGTAATCCCAGCACTTCGGAGGCAGAGGCAAGAGGACTGCTCTAAGTTCGAGGCCAGACTGATCTACATAGTGAGACTTCAGATAAATAAATAAATAAATAAATAAATAAATAAATAAATAAATAATAAAAAGTAAAATAAAATTAAAAAAAATTATCCCATGGTGCTATGGCATACCAATTTGGTAGTTCTAATGTACCCATGAGCTGGGATTTAGCTCAGTTGGTAGAGTGCTGGTCTGCAGTCTCTGAGGACCCGAGTTCAATTCCCAGCATCACAAAAGTGGGAGAAGGTCCTGGCAATACACTCCCAAGGCAATCCCAAAACAGTCAGCCATTGAAAACCCTATGAGGGTCGCTATGAATTGGATACCAACTCAACGGTACTTAACTAACTAAACGGTTGTTGTTGTTAGGTGCCGTCAAGTCGGTATCTGACTCATAGCGACCCTCATAGGGTTTTCAATGGCTGAGTGCTTCGGGATTGCCTTGGGAGTGGATTGCCAGACCCTTCTCCCATTTTTGCGGTGCTGGGAATTGAACTCGGGGCCTCAGAGACTGCAGCGCAGCGCTCTACCCACTGAGCTAAATCCCAGCCCACTAACTAAACTAATGTACCCATAATATAGAGAATTTTTAATTTAGAGAATTTTAATTAAATTTACTTTACAGATTTGTATAGCCTCACATTTATTTGCCTTCACCCTTACCACTTTGGCATCCAATCCCATCAGCCTTTGGAAGCTATGCATGGTTGGCCTGGTTAGTACTTGAATGGGAGACCGCTTAGGAACATCAGGTGCTGTAGGCTTGGAAGAAGGACCTGGCAACCCACTCCCAAAAAACAATCCACCATTGAAAATTCTATGAATATCAGAGAAGCACGACAATAATGTTTCATCTGTTGTAGGTAGGGTCGCTATGAGTCAGACACCAACTCAACAGCACCTAACAATAACACACTTATTTGGCATGTTTCTTTTTACAACTAGCTAATTGAGTTTTTCAAAACACCCAAACAAATTAATCTCATGGAGTCACTTTCCCCACTGGATTCTGATGTTCCTAATATACATTTCCTGAAAAGTACATTCTGAAGAAATTCCTGATAACAGCTTCTCTTGGATTCATTCTCATTTCAATTATTCAGATTTAAATAGCTCTACTCAGTCACCTTTTTAATCTTGTACTCACATTATGATTGATTCAAGAATGAGCCAATTTGTTACCTATTCATTTCTGTAGTGGATATGTTTCTTATACAAAAATGTTGACATGGACATTAGATCACAAACAAGAGAAAAATATCTCCTCTTCATATGATCTTTAAATTCCAATAAACTAACCAGAGCTAGCTAAGAAATAGAAGAAAAGGACATTTTTCAATTTTTTAACGTATATTAACTCTACAAAGGAGCTACATTATGACATTTCTGTACATGCCCATAATGATCTTTGATTACATATACCCCTTTCTATTTCTCTTTCTTATCCTTCTCCCCTTTTTACCTCTTTAGTAGTCCCCCTTTTAATTTCATGTCCTTTTTTCCTCATAGCTTCTGCACATGAGAGAAAATATGTGATACTTGTCTTTATTGGACTTTTCATTTAACATGATGATCTCCAGTCCCATCCATTTTCCAAAGACAAAATTTCACTCTTCTTTGGTGGACTGACTTAATTTAACATGATGGTTTCCAGTGCCATTTATTTTCCAGAGTAAGACAAAATTTCACTCTTCTTTATGGCTGAGTAAAACTCCATGGGGTAAATATACCACATTTTCTTTAGCCACTCATCTGTTGATTGGTACCTGTGCTAATTCCATAATTTAACTCTTAGAAATAGGACCACAATAAACATGAGTGTGCAGGTTTCTCTATAATAAACTGACTTAGGTTTCTTTGTGTATATACTCAGAAATGGTATAGCTGAATTGCATGGTAATTCTATTTTTAGTTTTCTGAGGAGTCTCCACACTTATTTTCATAGTGGACAAACTACTTTACATTGCCACGCCCAGTGTATATGGATTCCTTTTTCTCCCACAACCCTGCCAGCATTTGTTCTTTATTTTCCTAATGATAGCCATTCTGAGGTGAGAACCTCAGTGTAGTTTTGATTTGCATTTCCCTGATAGCTAAAGATGTTGAGCATTTTTCATGTGTTCATTAACCATTTGCACTATTTCTTTTGAAAAGTGTTCATTTCTATTGCCTATTGTTGAACAGATTTGCTCTTTTGTATAATTTTTGAGTTCTTTATATATTCTAGATATTAATCCCTTGGTCAGATGAATATTTGGCAAAGATATTCTCCAATTCTGTAGGCTATCTCTTCACTCTTGATTATTTCTTTGGCCATGCAGAAGCTAATTTTATGCAATCCCATTTATTATTCTTCCTTTTCTTTCTTGAGCTACCAGGCACCACGGTCCACACCTTTAATCCCAGCAATGCAGGAGGATGAGGCAGGGAGATCATGAGTTCAAGGCCACAGACAGCCTGCACAATTTAGCAAGCTGCTGTCTCAAAATTGAAGTAAATAAGTAATTTCCTCAGCTATTGTAGTCCTATCCAGAAAGTCATTGCCTATGCCTCTATCTTAAACTGTTTCTCCCATTTACCCTCAGTTGTTTCAAAGTTTCAGGTCTTACATTAAGGCTTTTGATCCATATTGATTTGATTTTTATATCAGGTGAGAGATAATGACCTAGTTACAGGCTTCTACATAAAGATGTTCCATTTTCCCCACATCACCTGTGTGTTTTTCATAACTTTGTCCAGGATTTTGTGGCCATAGCTGTTTGGGCTTATTTCTAGATTTTCTATTTGTCTTTGTGTGTTTTGTACCAGTAAGATGTTTTTGTTACTATGGCCCTGTAGTATAGTTTCAAATCAATATGGTGGTACTCCAGCATTGCTCTTTTTGCTCAGGATTGCTTTGGTTTTTCTGGGTTTTTTTATGTTTCTACATGCATTTTAGGATTCTTTTCTATTTCTGTGAATGTCATTGGAATTTTTATGTAAATTACACTGAATTTTTATATCACTTTTGGAAATATGGCCAGGCTCAACATACACAAATGAATAAATGTAATAGAGCATATAAACAGAATTGAGGTGAACAATTACACAATCACCTCATAGATGCAGAAAAGATCTTTGACAAAATCCAACAACCTTTCATAACCACCATGCCAAATCTAAGAATACAAGGACTATACCTCAAAATGATTAAGGCAAATATGACAGACCTATAGTCAACATTATACTAAATCAGGAAAAATTGAAAGCATTTCCTCTAAAATCAGGAATGAGACAAAGGTATCTACTAACACCACTCTTATTCAATATATTACTTGAAGTCTTAGCCAGAGCAATAAAGCAGGAGAAAGAAAAAGAGTACAACAGGAAAGGAATAAGTTATTCCTCTTTGGAGATGATATGATCTTGTACTCAAAAGACCCTAGAGATTCTACTAATAAAATTTTAGATCTGACACACTTTCAGCAAAGTAGGAAAATATATCAACATACAAAAATTAGTAGATTTTCTACACACCAACAATGAACTAGCACAAAAAGTCAAGAAACCAATCATACCTACAATAGCTTCAGAAAATATATATACATATTTATGTGTGTGTGTGTATACACACACACATATGCATAAACTTACCTAATGATGTTAAACACCTCTACAATGAAAACTATAAAGCACTGAAGAAATTGTAATAGACACCAAAAGATTGAAAGACACGTGTTCATGGATTAAAAGACAGTTTTAATCATCTGTTAACAACTATCAAAAATAAAGGATAATACATAAAAACCTAAAAAAACAATGACGATATAAATACACTTTCATTATAAAACAAACTAATGAAGTATAAAAATTATACCCTCATCTTAAAAATAACTTAAGATAATAAACATTAAGAAATACATTGATAGATTTGCATTACCCTTTCTTATATAGATGCCCAGCTTAGTTACTGATCAACTCTTTCACAACTATTTATTAGGAAGACAGTTGGATTTTTTTTGAATATTTGCTCTCAAAGCAGGAAAATCAAACTATTTTTAGATATATATTAGCTCTTTCTGGATATATCTCTGTATGTTTAAGTCATTCTTGATAAAATCAAACCTATTTAGTACCTGTTATCTAGTAGAAACTTGGTAACCTTGTTAGATATATGAAGTTAATGGACATCCTGTGTTTCTATAATCTAAAGTCATAGAATTTACATAATGTCAGTTAAGAATACCCAATGAGGAAATAATGTCCTTGCCCTTGCTTCCTCTTTTCTCTGACTATAAACTCATTAAATTCTGAGACAAGATTTTAGATAATAATGCAAAATGCCAAGAGAATTGGAAAACAGCTACCTGAACAACTGACTGGAAGAGATCCATGTTTGAGCATATTCCCAAAAAGGGGGATCCAACCAAATGGAGAAATTATATCATTTCATATGTGTGTGTGTGTGTGTGTGTGTGTGTGTGTGTGTGTGTGTGTGGTGTGTGTATGTATTTGGGAGACGGACCCATCAACCCACTCCAAAAATCAATTTGCCATTGAAAACCCTATGAACAGCAGAGAAGAAGTAACAATAATGTTTCACCTGTTGTACGCATGGTCGCTATCATTCGGACACTGACTAGATGGCACCTAACAACAACAACATATATATGGATATGTGTGTGTATATATATATATATATATATATATATATATATATATCCAAATGTAGAACAATATCATTAATATCACATACAAGTTAAATTTTGCTAAAGTGCTAAAGTGTCAAAAGTGACTATAGCAGTGTGGTGACAGAGAATTGCCAGAAAGTCAAGCCAGATTCAGAAGAGGGTATGGAATCGGGGACGTCATTGCTGACGTCAGATGGATATTGTCCAAAACTAGAGAATAGCAGAAAGATGTCTATGTTTTTTCGACAATGAAAAAGCATTTGACTGTGTGGATCACACTAAGCGATGGATAACTTTGTGAAGAATTGGAGTACCAGAATACTTAATTGTACACATGAGGAATCTGCACATGGCCCAGGAGGCAGTTGTTCAAACACAACAAGGAAACTGCTTGGTTTAAGGTCAGGAAAGGTATGCGACAGGGCTGTATCTATTCACTATACTACTTCAATCTCTATGTTGAGCAAATAATGCAAGAAATTGGACTTTATGAAGAAGACTGTGGCATTGGAATAGGAGGAAGACTCATTAAGAACCTGCATTATGCAGATGACAACTCTGCTTGCTGAAAGTGAAGAGGACTTGAAACAATTACTGATGAAAATCAAAGGACACAGCCTTCAGTATGGACTGCACCTCAATATCATGAAAACAAAATTCCTTATAACTGGATCAGTAAGCAACTTCATGATAAATGGAGAAAAGGTGGAGGCTGTTCGAAATTTTGCTTGACTTGCTTATACAATCAACACCTATAACCAAAAGACACATTGCATTGGGAAAAGCTGTTACAAAAGACCTCTTTAAGGTGTTGAAAAGTAAAGACATCACATTGAAGATGAAGGTGTGCCTACTCATGCCATGATATCTTCAGTCACATATCCTTGTGAAAGCTGGAAAGTGAATAGAGGAGACAGGAGAATTGATGCTTTTGAATTATGGTGCTAGAGACAATATTGAATACATCATGGACTGCCCAAAGAACCAATAGATCTGTCCTAAAAGTGCAACCAGAGTGCTCCCTGGAATCAAGGATGGCTAGACTGCATCTTATGTATTTTGGACATGATGTCAGGAGGAACCAATCCCTGGAGGACACCACGTTTGGGAGAGGGGTGGGTCAATGAAAAAAGGAAGATCCTCAACTAGATGGTTTGACACAGTGTCTGCAACAATGGGCTTAAACATAAAAAGATCATGTGCCTGGCACAGTGTTGGGGAGTGTTTCATTCTGTTGTACATAGGGTCAGACCACACTAGACAGCACCCAACAACAACATTGCAAAATGCCAATTAGAAAAGAAAACAAGGGTGCTTTATATCAGCAAGTACCATATACAACACACACACTGTTCCTCCAAAAATGAAATCCTTCAGATTACGAGGGGCTGGTATTCCCCCATCTCTCCAGTCAGTCTCCTTCATTTGAAGTCCGAATCATATGTATGTTACACAACTGTCCTCAAGCAAGTCAGAGACAAAGGAATAAAGGAGTGGAGGCAGAAAGATGGAGAAGATCCTTGAGCTGCCAGTAGAGACACACACAGCCAGCACTTAAGAACTAATGAGGAATTAATTAAAAGGGGGGGTCATTTACTATAGAAGCTAAACCTGAGGAATTTATACACAAGAAATATATATTGTTAACTGCATTTAACTTTAATTATATTCCTAATTCTAGTAGTTTAAAAGGTTTTTTCGGAACATTTCCAACAACCTATGGAACATGGAAATCAAAAGTTGAGCCCATCTCCACATTAACGTAGAGATATTAGGGAGGCAGCAAGATATATAAATTTACAGTTTAGAGAAATAATTTGTGCTGCAGTAAGATTTGGCAATGTAGGCACGCAGAGAATTCCTGAGGCCTTGCCCTGGATAGTAACCTAGGGAGTGGAGGTTAAGGAATAGAAACTCCAGGGTCAAGGCCCAATATCTAGGGCTCAGTAAGAATCAAGGATGACTGAGATGGAGTGGGCAATGTGGTCATAGAGAAGAAAATGGGTGGGGTCTGATTTTGCACGAGTAACCAGACATGTTTGCAAGGAAGGAGTGGTCAGATGTGTTGACTAGTGCTCCAAGGTTAAGGAAATGGCGTCCAAAGTAGCGTTTGGGGACTTAATGGCAGAGCTCGAAGATTTTGACCAGAGCAGCTTCAGGGAGATGCGGCAATGGAAGCCAGAGTGAGGCAGGTTTCAGAGGAGACCCAGGAAGCCACGCCTTCCCCCCAGCCCCCCACTAAGCCTATGACTCTGCTCGCTTGGTGTTGGCCTCTTCATTATTTCTCACGTTTGACTCTTTTCCGGCCCCTGCACTTACTTAATGCAGACAATAAGGCACCTGGATCACATCTTGAATAATCCCGACAAATCTCTTACAACTGTTGTTTTGCTGCATCCTCTGTAATCCCCCAACTCCGGATCCCTCTGACAATCTTGCCTTTGCTGCTCTTCCACCCTGGGCCTCTGGGTGCTGCTGCAGGGCATTGCTAAAATGCACCCATGTTTGCTCCTGAAGACCATGGTCACACCTGATGCCCCTTGTCTGTGTCCTTGGTGAGGGCCAGTCCCAATGCCCTCTGATTAATCCTCCTACCAACTGTCACCTCATCGTCCCCCTTGACCTTGCTCCTACTTCAGAAAGGAAATTGACGTCACAAAACATCCACTGCCTCGATTTCCTGCCATCACTACACACGTGCATCAGTTTTTATCTATGCGTATTTCTACCATTCAGAGAATAAATGGTCTCCTGTCTTAACCGCCCATCTCTGCAGCTCTTCCACCTTATCATCCCTTTTTCTTTTGGATCTTTGCTTCCCATCACCCCATCTCTTTTCACCGTCTCATATTCCTCCATAGAATTGTTCACCCCTTACCCCAACTATTATCTCCCTAGCCTCCCCCGTTCCTCACCATCCCCCCTCTATAAGTATATTTTTAAAATTCAGCCTACATTCCCCAATTCAAGTTCCCACTCACTGCTCTACCCTCTCAAATCTCCTCTTTCTCTGCCATGCCCAAGAAATCACCCACATGTTTTGAGTCAGGGTCTCACACAGCTTTTCAGCCACACTTTACCTCTCCTCCCTTAAAACGTTGTTGATTCAGATTGCCTAACACTCTTGTTTCCTACTGCTCTGTAATTGTTTCCTCTTGTTCCTGGCTTAGTGTGGGGCGTCCCTAGTTCTACCCTTGGATCCCTACTCCATTCTGTCCTATTTTTTTTAACTAGTATCATCTATTCTATGGCATTGATGATCCCATACACTAAGGGTTCCCAAATATAAATCTTTCATTCTGATCATCTCCTTCATGATTTTTCAAATCACAGACAAAATATCTACTGGACATGAAATGTGATGTAACAAGACCGAAACAGAATTAATTGCCTTCCTCCTGCCTGGACCTAAATTTCTGCCAATCTTTAAAATGATTAGGACTTAAAGGCGACCTATGAATACACAGCCCAGGTGACTCAGGAAAACAAATAAGCCACTGCAGTACCTGGCGATGGTTCTCATAGTACTGCCCCTCTGGATTTTAGCTTCAGGTGTAAATCATTTCCCAGGGGCAGAGCTAACCCTAGGGCAACACGCCCCTGGCTGGAAGGACAGAGGTTTTCTAAGGAGATGCTGTGATTAAAGCGTTCTAACCTTGAAAAGGAGGTGGCACGCGAGCAGAGGTAGAAAGCAGAAAAATCAAAGCAAGTCCCAGTTCTCTGACGAGTCAACTCCATAGAAGTCAGGCCATTTCTCACGGGAGGGAATGAGTTGTGGCTGTCCTTAGGAGGCTGCTGTTGATCAGTGGGGCTGCCTTGTCCTTTAGCTAGGCTGGACACTGAGATGGCATCAGATAAGTGACAAGGCAAAAAGAGAGGATCCTCTTAACTATCACAATCTTAGGCTGTGAGCCTGGAGCAGAGTCTCTACCCCAAGGGACGAGGGTCTTACACTTTGTCTCTAGCACAGCAAGACAATAGAGCAAAAACATCAAGGTTCAAAGGCAGAGACATGACAGAGAGCTGTGGTATGTTCAAATAGAGCAGTCACAGCACCTGTCCGTGGACTCAAACGGTGCATGTACCGGGTCTGTAAGTGTCGGCTTTGGAGCAGTTCTTTGATGATGTGGGAAGTGCAGGCCAAGGCCAGAAGGACAGGAAACAGAGGTCAGGAGAGTTTGTTGTTGTTGCTGTTGTTAGGTGCCGTCAAGTCGTGTCCGACTCATAGCGACCCTCACAGGGTTTTCAATGGCAGATTGTTTCGGGATTGCCTTGGGAGTGGGTTGCCGCATCCTTCTCCCCAGGAGAGTTTTGTTGTTGTTGTTGTTGTCAGGTGCCATCGAGTCAGTATCTGACTCATAGCGACCCTCATAGGGTTTTCAATGGCTGAGTGCTTTGGGATTGTCTTGGGAGTGGATTGCCAGGCCCTTCTCCCATTTTTGCGGTGCTGGGAATTGAACTCGGGGCCTCAGAGACTGCAGCGCAGCGCTCTACCCACTCAGCTAAATCCCAGCCCAGGAGAGTTTAGAGATGCCTAAGTACAGAGTGAGGCTCTGGAAATCAGTCCTCACGTGGAAAGGGCTAGGGTAGCAATGAGATTTGGAGACCCAGGCCGGGCTAAGCGATGCAGCCGTGGCCTGTTCGTGCTGCTATAACAAGATACCCGAGTCCAGATAATTTACAAACAACATCAACCTGCTTATCACAGTTCTAAAAGCTGCAATGTCCAAGGTCAAATGACGAGCATTCAGTGTCGGGGAGGCCCTTCTTGCTGTGTCCAATGTGGTAGCAGGTGGAAGGGTGAAAAGGACCTACCCAGTCCCCGGGAGCCCATTTGTGTGGGCACCAATCACGGTCCCGAGGGAGAAGCCCTGTGCACTTCACTGCCTTTCAGTCTCGGATTAGCTATGCTTCTGCCCCACAGATGTGGGGAGCACAGGCATTCAGACCACAGCCGGAGGCATACTGGATGCCACCGAGGCAGCTCAAGTTCCATGCCATCCGGCAGAGCCTGCTGACTCTCAATGGAAATGCAATATGCACATCAGAAAACCACGGCGGAGGAGACAGACCGCTGAGGAGATGGGGGAAGGCCCAAGAGTCCCTGGCTCGAGTTCAGGATCAGGTCTGGCTCACAGACGCCAAGGAGAGTGATGACAACAGACTGTTGGAGGGACACTGGATCTCCTCAGCGAGGGCAAGGCCACACGTGGGAGGCACGTGTAGCTTTGAGGCTGATGCAGCAGGCAGAACGTAGGAGGCAGCACCGAGGCCCTCAGGGACCCATAGAGCTGGTAGTAAGCAGCCAGCCACTCACCGATTAGCCTCAAAGCTTCTGACAGCCTGAACAAACCCCTCTCCAGAGCAGGGACAGCCATGGGCCAAGGCGCAAGCGAATGACTCAGAGCCCACTTTGGAGACTTAGACAGCAGAGAATAAGCAACTGCAGAATACCATTGTCCCATGAACAATGTCATCCCCATGACCCTCCCCAGCAGCCGGGTTTGGAACTGGTGGGCTGAATGCAGAGCCTTATTGCTCCCTGGAGAGCCGGGGTTCTCTGAACAAGGGAGGGGTACAGCAGTACCCTCGCCGCTCTGCCCTGACTCAGCAGGCTCCCCAGTGGGGCTTCATACACAGGCCGCATCCACCAGGTGCAGCACTTACTCCAAACCAACGCTGCTGTATGGGGTGCTGTCCATGGGAGCAAAGATCACCCCTGGGAAGCCGCCCTGGGAGAAGCCCCATCACCCCTTGCACTCACCACTCCGGAGACCCCATGGAGAGCCTGGGCTTTCCAGCCTTGCGGCCTGAAAGTGGGCTTAATTAGAGGCCTTGGTTCTCAGCATAAAAATCCTTCCACGAGAAGAGGCGGGACGTTCTACTGAGCCACAAAGCCACGGCTCCCACCTACTCATCGCGCTTCCTCGTGCTGGCTAACCAGGAGATGAGAACGCAGCCCCAGGGCTGCCCCTGCTGTTTTTCACAGTGATCCGCCTTGGCAGCAGCCAATCCCGGCCTGGAGGGACACAGCGCGCTCCACGCCCGCCGGGCCCCACGCGCCTGAGTGATTTCACCTGTGCGGGCGCACAGCTGAAATGCTGATGTGAATAGCGCACTTCCATTGAGAACCAGAAGGCTCTGCGGGCCGTCACGGAACTTGTGCGGCCTGAAATACTGGAATGGAAGGGGGCTCGAATGGGCATGAGGAGCAGGGCCTTCCAACGGCGGCCCCAAGAGTGGCCACAGCGGCCAGGGGGAGCTGCAGCAACTTCTGCTGAGCTGCGTGGAAGGAGGGATTTGGGGGAAGGGCGCTGGGCCATGGACTCCCAGGGCTTCAGGGAGTGGATCTTGGGGGTGCGCGTCCTGGCAGCTCAAATCCCCCAATCGCTCGCACCTGTCACGGAGGCTGATGTCCAGCAACCTGCAGCCAACTTCGTGCAGGCGCGACCAGGAGGCACCTTGCTCTGAGCTCACGCTGTGTGCGTCCCCATTCCGGACCCAGGGGTCCCAGGGCCCCAGCGAGGGGCCAGACTGCAGAAAATATGAGCGCCTGCCAGCCCCAGAGAGCCAGGACACGTTACAGTTCCACTCGGTGTGCTGGGAGCTGACCGGAAGTGAGTCCAGCGCAGTCACAGGGTTCAAGGCTCTGCCCTAAAGCTGCTCGGTCTCCCCTGGATTGCTGTCCAGGAGGAGCCCCGAGGAGCCCTGTGAGCTGGGGTGAAGGCCTGGCCCCCACGCAGCAGCGGCTGGAGGAGACAGGAGGTCGCACCACCGGCCCTCCGTGGCCATCTCATTCTGGCGCCAGACACTTCTGCCTTAAGCCACCTGCCCAGAGGGTGTGGGGCCCTCCTGGGATGGAGGGAGAGCCGGAGGCTGCTTAAACCTCCCATTAGAGTCCGTTTCAGGACAGATGCAGAGTGTCCTCCACAGGAAGTTCAGCGTGCGTGCATTGAGGAGGGACCCTGTGGGGTTGGGACCACGGACATCTGGCCAGTGCAGGACAGGGGCCACTGAGCCAACCCCGAGGCCAGCAAGGGGTCTCTACACCACCTGAGGCCCCCCGGAGCCTCCACCCAGCCCCAGCTTGCGTGGTCATCCCAGCCAGAGGCTATGGGGCACATTTGCAGAGCTGGATACACCGCATGAGGGGCACAGCCAACATCTAGGATTATCTCTTCTTCAGCTAGGGGTGGAGAACCGGCCATAAGCTCAGGGGACACATCCCAAACTGGGGACCAGGGGGAGCACGCGGGCCTTCCCTAGGTAGCCCATCAGGACTGGAGCAAAGGCCTGAGCTCCCCGCTCCAGCCCGGGCCACACCTGGTGCAGTGAGTGGCAGGCTGTCCTGTAAGAGGTTGGAAGACTGAGGGCTACTAACTTCTTCCCACAGACACAGCACGATGTCACTGGAACTAATTAAACCCCTGATGGCAGAGGATGTGGAAGCTGAATACCTAGCACGCCTCATGCAGAAGAGGAGTGTCCACACAGGCAGCCTCTTTGGAGTCACTCATGGCAACAGAGTGTGTGTACTATGTCCCGCCCTTGGCACACAGCAGGCTTTGTCGATACGCTCACGGTGACGGATGGCCTGATTCAAGGGTATGCCAACAGAGAGCAAAGCATTGCGTTGCAGGCTGAGCTCGCCGTGGAAGTGCCTGTCAAGACACAAGCTCCCCTCATAAACCCACTCAGGTGGGGGCAGAGACATGCAGACTTCCGCTCCAGACACCCCAGCAGACAGCTTGCAAAACCCTTCTCCTTCTAGAGGTGGACAAACTAGAGTCCAGGGACCATTTTCAAGCAGTCAGTGAGCTAAGAATGGTTTTTAAATGTTTAAATGGCTAGCAAAAAAAAAAAAAAAAAGAATATTTTATGATGTGTAAAAATTGTATGAAATTCAGATCTCAGCATCCATAAATAAAGTTTTATTGGAACACAGCCAGGTTCATCCGTTACATACTGCCTGGGCAGTTTTCACATTAAATTAGAGGGACACAGAGCTGCAACAGCATAAAATATTCAGTGTCTACCCCATTATACACCAAAATGTGTCCTTCCAGGGTTCAGATGTTGAAGCCCCGACCTTCAGCACCTCAGACTGTGACTGTTTGCAGACAGGACTCTGAGGAGGTGATTACGTTAACTGGGGTCCCGTGGGGGGTCCTCATCCAGTAGGGCTGACATCCTTGTGAAAATAGAGTAGGACACTGAGATGCACACACAGAGGAGGGACCAGGAAGGACCCAGTCAGAAGATGGCCCTGCAGGAGCCATGAAAGGAATGAGGCTTCTGGAAAACCTAACCCTGCCCACATTGTGAGCGTGGACTTCCGGTCTCCAGAACAGTGCAAAAGTGAAGTTCTGTCATTTAAGCCACTCCGGCTGTGGGGTTTTACATCAGCCCAAGCAAATGAAGCCTGCAGCTGTAGCCCTGTGGCATCCGATCCTGTCAGATCTCAGAAGCTAAGCAGGGTCGGGCCTGGTTAGTACTTAGATGGGAGACCGCCTGGGAACACCAGGTGCTGTAGGCTTGGGAGAAGGACCTGGCAACCCCCTCCCAAAAATCAATCTGCCATTGAAAACCCTATGAACAGCAGAGAAGCACTGACAATAGTGTTTCCCCTGTTGAACAGAGGGTCGCTATGAGTCGGATACCGACTCAACAGCACCTAACAACAACAACAAAGCAAATGAATGCATATATTTGACACACACACAAAATAAAGTGTGCTGCCTTGGACTATGCAGTAAACACCCCTCAGAAAATCACCCTAGCTGGGGTGAAATTGTGCACACTGGCCCAGTGGGCGGTTGTGGGCCACTCCGTCTCCTTTCATCCCTGATGGAGAAGAGACATGGGGACTGCTTGCTGCCTTTCAGGAAGAATCACCATGGGCCACCAGGGGTGGCATCCAGATCACCCATCAGGGCAGAGACAGGAGAGCTGACCTGCCCACAGTTGCAGCTGCAGGCTCCAGGATGGAGGTAGAGATGCGCCATCTGCACACCCACCCTCCCAGTAGCCCCCAAAGCTCCGCCTGATCGGTGCCCTGCTGTTTCCCTTCCTGATGTTTCTGCAGTTCCAGGAGCTCAGGTTTAGGAACATCTCCTCAGGCCATGATTTTTAATCCTCTTACAGCCTGTAAGGACCGTGAGGATGCCTCGTTTCTGCGTCTTCCTTTGTCTTCTCTCTCCTACAAACACACAGAACCTCCTGGGCTGTTTTGTTATGGACAACATGTCTCTCTGCAGGTCTCATTTTAAAGCAAACGCTGGGCCATTTGGTGCTCTTCTGCTCTGAGAGGATGGTGGATTAGCATCCGCCTGCTTGCTGCAATGCCTGCTTGGCCAGCGAACCTCAATTGGGGAGTGGCCTGCGGCCTCCCGCTCCAAAACACAGCAGTCCCCTCTGAAGGGCCACAGCCACTCACATTAGCCCCACAATTAGCCAACATGACCTCTCACCGAGGCACAACATCACTTTTGTTCCTCCTAAAACAAAAGGGAAGTGCGAGGCCAAGGGAGGGCGACCTTGATAAGAGCTCAGTCGTATTTGGCAAAAGCATGGATGGGATGAATGTATTCATTATGAGGTCTTGGTATTTATCCACATTCTTAAATAACACCAAATGAATATTATATACCAAGAAAGATGAGTCCTGTTCCTCCACCTGATAACTACTAACAAGAGAGAAGCAACCACAATGGCAAACCCTCTGGATATTAAATAGTTACCTCCCGGACCATTTCTGCTGTATATAATCATCCCCAGGGCTGGGATGTAGCTCATTTGGTAGAGCGCCACTCTGCAGTCTCTGAGGTCCTGAGTTCAATTTCCAGCACCACAAAAATGGGAGAAGGACGTGACAACCCACTCCCAAGACAATCCCAAAACAATCTGCCATTGAAAACCCTGTGAGGGTCACTATGAGTTGGATACCAACTCGACGGCACCTAACGACAACAACATAATCATCTCCATGGCGATTAACGTGAATAAATGCGTTGCTCCTCTGCTCACACCTCTCGGGCGTTATGCCGGATGCCAGCGTTAAGTAAGGCCCGGTCCTGCCTTTAAGAAGCCCACAGGATCATGGATAAGACCCGTGAACGTGCAGGTGAGAGAGGCTAACAAAACTGAGAGTATTTCAACCAGACCCGGGGGGGGGGGGGGGCAGGGGCTGGTGGGCTGTGATTGAGGAAACAGCCAAAGAGTATGTCCTGGAAAACCAGAAATATCCGACTCACCTACGCTGTCTTTTAAAGAATGTAGAAGATGTAACTAGGTAAAAACGAGGACAAAGGAAAGGGCTCATGTGTCATCCGAGTAGAAGAAAAGTATCACAGGAAACGTGACAAGAGTCTCCAGGATAACACGAAAGCTCCTCTTCCGTGACATGCTGAAGTGGAAAGCGATGCTCCCCATCACAATTCACCTCTCCTCTGGACTCCTAGGTATGGCCTGCTGGAACGCACATCGATCCGCACACCAATAACCTCATTTGCTTTCTCACTTCTCCGTCACTCAGCCAATCAATACTTCTAAACACCTACTACTTGTCATGCCCTGAAGACACAGAAGTGACGAGAGAGGACACACCCTAGCCTTTAAGGCACTAATATTTTCATGAGGTAAAAATAAAAATGGTATTTCAAAGAAAATTATAAATTCTGTTACAAAACAGAATTTGCTTAAATAAATCTTGATGACAGGTGATAATCCAATGACTTAACACTGTCCAACAAGGTGGCTGCTCACATTTAGCTTAATTAAAACAGAATAAAATTTAAAATTCAGTTCCTCAGTGGTACCAGCGATGTTTCAGTTACTGAAGACCTGCATGGATACCACAGTGGACAGAGCAGATTGGAGAACTTCCATGATTTGAAAAATTCTATTGGAATGGGCTCCCGCATCCCACAAGTCACCGCATCTTGGTGACTGGCTCTGCATCAAATGCTAAGCCATGCAAGACACAGCACAGGGCCCCTGCACTATACTGGCCCATGCTGGTTGTCTTCTGTGCTCTAGACACACGGAGCTAATCCATGCAGTCTGAGCTCTCACCCACATTATTTTAGCGCCTCATTCTTAAATGTGATCAACCAAACCTCAGCAGACATAGGACAAAATCTTGCAACATAAAGACTAATATTAAAAAGATAAAATAAATAAACTGAGCTCAGGTTAAAAAATATTAAAGGAAATAGATACAATGTGGGGAAAATGATTATTAAAAAAGTTTAATACTGCCAAAAGAACCAACAGATCTGTCCTAGAAGTGCAACCAGGGCGCTCCTTGGAAGCAAAGATGGCTAGACTGCATCTTATGTATTTTGGACATGTTGTCAGGAGGGACCAATCCCTGGAGAAGGACATCACATTTGGGAGAGTGGCAGGTCATTGAAAAAAGGAAAACCCTCAACTAAATGGACTGATACAGTGTCTGCAACAATTAGCTTACACATAGGTAATATCGTGTGCCTAGCACAGAATCAGGGAGTGTTTTGTTCTGTTGTACATAGGGTCCCTATTGATTCAGACCTGACACAATTGCACCTAACAACAACAACTGATATATTTGGAAACCTCTAAGGAAATATTTTATCTTCAAATAATAACAATTTGCTATGAAAAAGGAAAAATCAGAGAATAAGACCCTTAGAAAATAAAAATGCAATTGCCACCAACCTCATTAGGAAGATGATACTTCAGAAGAAAGTAAATAAAGGAGTGTTGTTGTTAGGTGCTGATGAGTCATGTCCAACTCATAGGGGCCATCAGAGGGTTTTCAATGGCTGATTGTTTCAGGATTGCTTCCGGAGTGGATCGCCATGTCCTTCTCCCATTTTTGAGGTGCTGGGGATAGACCCTGGATCCTCAGAGAGTGTGATGCAGCGCTCCACCAACTGAGATAAACTCAAGCCAAAACAAAGGATATGATACAGAAAAATAGAGCAAAAAGAAGAGAGGATAGTTTGCTTTTGTTTTGTTTGAGGGTTTTTTGGGGGCTTGGTTTTGAGTTTTTTTAGTACTGGGGGGCTGAACCCAGGGCTTCATGAATGCCAGGCAAGTGCTTTACCACTAGCTATGCTCCCAGCCCACTTGCTATCCTTATTTTTTATTTTGAGGCAAGGTCTCACTAAACTGTGCTGGCTGTCTCTGGCTTCAAGCCTGCAATCCTTCTACTTCAGCCTCCCAGTTTGCTGGGATTATAGGTGTGTGCTACAGCACCCATCTGAGATGATAATATTAAGGACAACCAGAGAAGAAATCCAGGATTTTTTTTTTCATCAATCTAACAGATTTCAAACAGAAAATAAAGAAAGGGGAAAAGGAGTCAGGCATCATGGCATACACTTGTGATCCTAGTGACTGGGAAGGCTGAAGCAGGAGGATTTCGAGTTCCAGGCCAGAAGAAGTCTGTGCAAGTTAGCAAGATCCTATAAATAAAAAATTTAAAAAGGGCCTGAGGATGAAGCTCAATGGTGGAGCACTTGCCTAGCAAGAACAAGGTCCTGGCTTTAACCCCAGTACTGACGAAAGAAAGAGAGAGAGAGAGAGAGAGAGAGAGAGAGAGAGAGAGGGAGGGAGGGAAAGGAAGGAAGGAAGGAAAAGAAAAGAAGGAAGGAAGGACAGAAAGGAAAGAAAGAAAGGAAAGGAAGGAAAGGAAGGAAGGAAGGAGAGAGAGAAAAGGGGGAAAGAAGAAAAAACAGAAAATAATTAGGTAAGTTCTAGGAGACTGAGACTAAAAAGAAGGTATATAGGTTTCTGCCTGCAGCAGTAGCCCTGTGGCATCCAATCCCATCAGATCTTGAAAGCTAAGCAGGGTCAGGCCTGGTTAGTACTTGGATGGGACACTAGTTGCTGTAGGCTTAGGAGAAGGACCCGGCAACCCACTCCCAAAAAACAATCTGCCATTGAAAACCCTATGAACAGCAGAGAAGCACTGACAATAGTGTTTACCCTGTTGTACACAGGGTCACTATGTGTTGGACACTGACTCCACGGCACCTACCAACGATATTTAGGTTTCTAGAGAAGGTTGGGAAAATCACCTACAAAGGAAGAAGAATCACTTCCACTGTGTGGTAGGTGACAATGTAGAAACATCTTCAGATTTCCTTCATGGGCTAACTGAAGATATTTTTAAACATACTAACACTTACTTCCCTCTTGGGAAGTTCATTAAGGATGTCATTCAGCAAGAGGAAAGACTAAGGCAAGAAGGCAGAAATTACAAGATTTAGAACAGAGCAATCACTTAAGATCAGAGAAAAAAAGATGAAATAAAAGATACAGAAGAAGGTCTTTGGAAAAAAGGAAATCAGCAGCCTAGATGGTATTATGTGGAGTTATTTAAAAATAAGTCTATAGAAAAGGTAAAGAAATCAAGTCGAAAAAAAGGCAATAGAAACTCCATGCATAACAAAGAGTACAAAAGCAGTGTGATCGTTGTGCCCTGCATGTGGCTCTACAGTGAACAATAAATTTCTAGTCAGACCTAGAAAATTATTTTCAAGTCCTTATCAAACAACTGACAATAAAGACAATTATATTTAAAGAATGAAATGAACCTTTATGTTGACAATGTAAAAATAGAGAAAACAAGTTGGAAAGGAGATAGGAAGAGCTGAAATAATCATGTTATTGATATCCTCATAACACAAAAATATTAAGAGATACTGACTATATTTAAAAAGAAATGAAAAGGCAAAATTACTTAGAGTCCAAAAGTATGCAATAAGAGATCTAAAAATAGTGATGCAGTCATACTGGGGTAAAGGCAGAGAAGTTTGATTTCTTAATTAGAAGACTCTTCTCATACAATAATTAAATAACTGAAGTTGGTAAATCAAGAAGTAATTTAAGCATATTATTTAGCAATATTGTGTGTGTGTGTGTGTGTGTGTGTGTGTGTGTCTGTGTGTGTGTGTGTGTGCTGGAGTTGGTAGAGTGCTGGTCTGCTCTCTGGGGCCCTCAGTTCAATCCCCAGCACCAAAAAAAAAAAAAAAAAACAGGAGAAGGATGTGGCAATCCACTCCTGAAGCAATCTCAAAAACAATCAGCCATTAAAAATCCTATGAGGGTCACCACCCAACTTAAAGGCACTTAACAACATGTTGTTGTTATTAGGTGGCATCAAGTTGGTATCCAACTCATAGTGACGCTATGTACAACAGGCAAAACACTATTGCCAGTGCTTCTCTGTTATTCATAGGGTTTTCTATGATAGGTTGGTTTTTTGGGGGAGTGGGTTGCCGGGTCTGTCCCCCAAACCTACAGCATCTGGTGTTCCCAGGCGGTCTCCTATCCAAGTACTAACCAGGCCTGGCCCTGCTTAGCTTCCGAGATCAGACAGGATCAGATGCCACAGTGTTATGGCTGCAGGGTAACAACACATACACATACATATATGTGCAATATCCTCCATGTGTCTATCAGCTTGTTGTGCTGTGGGGGCTTGCTTATTGCTGATGCTGAAATCTATGCCATTGGTATTTCAAATACCAGCAGGGCCCCCCTTTTGGACAAGTTTCTGCTGAGCTTCCAGACTAAGAGAGATTAGGGAGAAGGACTCAGCAACCCACTCCCAGAACAATTAGCTATTAAAAACCCTATGAATAGCAGAGAAGTACTGTCAAATATAATGCCAGAAAATGACCCGTCCCCAAACTGAAAGGAATTTAAGAAAAGACTGGGGAAGAGCTCCCTCCTTAAGGTTAAGCTGACCTTAATGATGGGAATGGAGTAAAGCCCATGGGACCTCCTTTTGCTGATGTGCCAATAACTCAAAATGAGAAGAAACACAGTCACCACAACAATGGGCTCAAACATAAAAAGACTGTGTGCATGGCACAGTGCTGGGTAGTGTCTCACTCTGCTATACTTAGGGTCGCTATGAGTCAGACCTGACTCAATGACACCTAACAACAATAGTTAGCAATATGGAAGCAAATCCATAGAAAACAGATAAAAGAATTCAAAATGGTTCCCTCTGAGAAAAATATGTTGCCTTTTATTATACATACCTCTGCCATAGGACTGCTTGACCACTTACATGATTGTTTAATAATAACAACAGTAATAATTTTTATTATTGGAAAAACTAGGCTTTTGTGTGAGCCCGTCTGACTTTAGAGGCCACATTCTTAAAAAGACAACTAATGGCATGGCTCCACTAGTATAGATTTGGTGAAAGGAAATCAAGAAAAACCATTTTTAACGTTTAGCATTTTATAAACCAGTGGCCTCAGAGTGTGAGTCCCAGACCAACAGTGTCAGCAATTCCTAGAAACCTGCCAGAAACACGATCTAAGTATGACACGTTGATGGTCTGCCATGGTTTGCATCTGAAATGTCCCCCAAAGTCTCACGTGCGGAGGGCTTGCTCTCTAATGCAGCAGTGTCAGAGGTGGGGCCTCTGGGAGGTGACTGCATCCTGAGGACTCTGACGTCAGGAGCGGATTAATCCACTGATAGAGTTATAACTTAATGGGTTAGTGGGGGCGTGGAGACTTTTACAGAAGGGGCCTTGCTGGAGGCAGCAGACCAATGGGTACACACCTGTAAGGATGCGTGTCCCTTCTCCCTCTCACCCTGCTGACCATCATCAGGTGAGGAACTTTTCCTGCCCCCCACCCTGCCTTGATGTCCTGCCTCACCAGAGGCCCAGGAGCCCAGAGACCATGGGCTGAACCTCTAACGCTGGGAGCCACACTAAATCTTTCCTCCGTTACGTTAATTTCTCTCCAAGACTTTTTCCACTGTAATGGAAATCTGACTAACACACGGTTCAAAAAAGTCAGTGTGCTCCATTCAATACCCCCTGGCTCAGACACTGTGGGGTCAGGCCCAGCACCCTCCTCAGTCACCCCTCCAGTAGATTCCGAGGGCTTAAACCAAAGTTTAAGCCACTATTATGAACTCAGAACCAGATGGGAAGGACGGATGCTAAGTTATTAAGAAGGAAAACGCTCAGGAGCAGGACATCAACAGTCTTGGTTTTTAATGAGCCAGTGTTATTTTCATGATAAATACGGAGCTTGAGTATGTGCATGTATGTGTGTGCAATACGATACAGAAAGTCTCCAGAATCACCTAGGTATTCATTGAAGTCTCCTGCTCTACCCACCGAATTAGCCAAGTGGTTGTCAAAGTATTCGTTTAAACATGTTTACCCTCCCAGAAAAGAACAGATGAGAAGTTTTACATAGATAGGCTGGCTAGACTCTAAGAGCCTACAGCCATAGCCCTGTGGCGTCCAATCATGTCAGATCTCAGAAACCAAGCAGGGTCGGGCATGGATAGTACATGGATGGGAGACCGCCTGGGAACACCAGGTATTGTGTGCTTGGGAGAAGGGCCCGGCAACCCACTCCCAAAAATCAATCCACCATTGAAAACCCTATGAACAGCAGACGAGCACTGACAAAAGTCTTTTGCCTGTTGTATGTAGGATCGCTATAAATCGGATACTGACTCAACAGCACCTAACAACAACAGACTCTAAGAAAGAAACCAGAGACAGAGTTGAACACACACACACACACACACACACACACACACACACACACACACACACACATATATTGAACAAACAGACCAGAAGTTTGTTTAAAATTCTAACTAGGTATATATAGGGCAACAGAACCATTTCCCACAACCTGTCACCTGCATCCATATAGAATATACCAGCAAGAAAAGTGTTAATAACAAAAGCAGATGACATTTCTTCCTTCCTAATATAACTCTAATTCTAGCTTTAAAAGCTCAAATTATTTTTCAAATATTTTCCTTATGCTGCTAATCATGCTTGATTTCCATAAATCAAAGTATAAATTAACATATTTAATCACAGCCTTTTTAATCCAGTGAGTCCATTAAACTCAATCTTTTCTAGATCATATTCTAAACTAAGAAAACCTTTAGGTTGGAAGACGTTTGAGTACTTTAGGGAAAAGGTATTTGTATACAAAAACTTTTAGAAAGACTACATAAGGGACAGAATTGTAAGACCTAGACAAAAATTTAAAGGAAAAAATGGAAATAACAGATGACACAGATGACTTATTGACAATCAAGCTCAAATTAAAGAATAAAGCAGATATAAAATGACAAGAGCCTACAGCCGTAGCCCTATGGCATCCCGTCCCATCAGATCTCAGAAGCTAAGCAGGGTAGGGCCTGGTTAGTACCTGGATGGGAGACCACCTGGGAACACCCGAAGCTGTAGGCTTGGGAGAAGGACCTGGCAACCCCCTCCCAAAAATCAGTCTGCCATTGAAAACCCTATGAACAGCAGAGAAGCACTGACAATAGTCTTTCTCGTTGTACAGAGGGTCGCTATGAGTCGGATACCGACTCGACGGCACCTAACAACAACAACAACAACCTCTGATTTATATAATCCAGTGTAACTGCCTATAAGAAAAACATTCAGAGCACATCCAGTTGCAATTTGTTTTTGCCATTCTCATTTTAGATTTATTTGCTATTACACACACAGGTTAAAATTCCATAGCAAGGGTGAAATGCAGTCATAAATATTGCCCTACATCCAAATTCTGAAAAATTCTGCATTTCCTCTTTTGGAAGAGTAGAAAGTACTGAGTTGGTTTGTTGTTACTGTTGTTGTTGTTTGTTTGTTTTAAAAAAGAAAATTTTAAATAAAGCATGTGTTAAAACAAATCAAAGTAAATTCACCTTAAATCTGCAATGCCAGCCCACAGCCATGTCAAATGTCTGTTTTAGATCACTCCCTTTTCATGTCATAAAGGAATTGTTGTTGTTGTTAGGTGCCGTCGAGTCGGTATCCAACTCATAGCAACCCTCATAGGGTTTTCAATGGCTGACTGTTTCAGGATTGCCTTGGGAGTGGATTGCCAGGCCCTTCTCCCATTTTTGCAGTGCTGGGAATTGAACTCGGGTCCTCAGAGATTGCAGCACAGTGCTCTACCAACTGAGCTAAATCCCAGAACTCTGATATTCATAGGGTTTTCGATGGCAGATTGATTGGGAGGGGGTTGCCAGGTCCCTCTCCCAAGCCTACAGTATCTGGTGTTCCCAGGCGGGCTCCCATCCTAGTACTAACCAGGCCTGACCCCGCTTAGCTTCCAAGATCTGATGGGATCAGATGCCACAGGGCTACGGCTGTAGGCTTGTCATAAAGGAATACAAGATAATAATTAAAATGTATGCATGTTCATTGAAGTGCAAGTCACTAATATTATGTGCCTTCCACTTTACAAATAAAAATGAGTATGTCATAAAACATTGGCCTGTTTTGAGGACTAGGCACGTCAGAAGCTTCCTCTCCTTCCAACGTACAGATATGTCTCTCTTGGCCATGCACATTACTGCAACATGCAGTGACTACTTTTGTCATTAGAAGCAGTGTCAAAATTCCTGTTCAACATCCATATCTACTACTCTTCAAAAGCTATGAAATACAAGTTCTTATTTTAAACAAAATTATCACCAAAGCATGTAAATCTCAAATTGCCTTGGACCATTTAATTAAAATTGCCCGTAATGCATCCATTTCCTCCCTCATGGCTTTACGAGAAGGACATTATGCTTGTTCTTATTTCTCCAATAGCGAGCTCCTGTGCCCAACATACAGCAGGACTCCAGCCACAATTGTAGTGCAAGATTGAACCCAGCTTCAGAGGAAGTGTTGTCTTGGTCTTTCTGTATTTTACCTATTTGCGCATCTTTACTGAGTAGAGCTTACTGATTTTACATGATCCTCAAATGTTTAGTCATCAGCATACAGAATCGCTGACGCATTTCTTCACTTTTTAGAAGCCTTATATTTTAATTGAAATGAAACCTTACTATTTTGAAATAATAGTCGAAGAATCACATCTGAAATCGATAAAAATGCCATGATAATCGGTGACATACTGAAGGGTAAATCAGGGCACAAACACACAAGCTGAAAAAATTGCTCACAAATTGCAAGACGCAGCGTTACCCTAATTGTGTGTTTAATTCTTCTGAATTAAACAATTAAAAATTAAAAAATTAAACAATTAAACAATTAAAATTAAAAAATCTGAAAGGTGGTTTGTCTGTCCTGGAACCACAGCATGATGCGAGCGCTGGGCTCACGTGGACAGCGCCATCTGGCCACCTTCCCAGAGGAGAATCTCAGCCCACAGACAACAGACACCACAAGGCCCCTACAAAGCAGGCCCTGGGTACAGAGGAACGTAAGTCACCTAAGTCCCTTTGCTTGGATTCATAAACCTTATGACTGAGTTTTTGTTTCTACTGCTCATCTGCTTTTGTTGTTGTTGCTGTTGTTGTTGGGAGGTGCCACCAAGTTGCATCCTACTCATAGCAACCCTACATACAGCAGAAGAAAACACTACTCAACACTGTACCATGCACACAAGCTTCATGTTTGAGCCCACTGTTGTAGACACTGTGTTTCTTCTCATGTGGAGTCCTGCCACATCAGCAAAAGGAGGTCCCAGGGGCTTTACTCCATTCCTGTCATTAAACTCAACTCTACCTTGGGGAGGCAACTCTTCCCCAGTCACTTACTGAATGCCTTCCATTCTGAGGGGCTCATTTTCCAGCACTATATATGACAGTGCAGCCATACCACTGTGGCATCTGATCCCATTAGATTTCAGAAGCCAAGCAGGGTTGGGCCTGGTTAGTAATTTGATGGGAGACCATCTGGGAACACCAGGTGCTGAAGGCTTGGGAGAAAGACCTAGCAACCCAATCCCAAAAATCAATCATTCATTGAAAACCCTATGAATAGCCAAGAATCACTAACAATACTGTCTTGCCTGTCACACAGGGGGTTGCTATGAGTCAGATACCAACTTGATAGCACCTAACAACAACAACATATATGTCACTGCTTCTCTGCCACTCAGGATTTTCAATAGCTAATTGTTTTAGAATGGGCTGCCAGGTCCTTCTCCCTAGGCTGTCTTAGTCAGGAAGCTCAGCTGGAATCTGCCCACTATGGGTGGCCCTGCTGGTATCTGAAATATCAGTGGCATAGTTTCCAGCATCACAGCAACATGCAAACCCCCACAGCACAACAAGCTAACGGACATGTAGCAGTTCATCCACTGGTACTCTGATTTTACAAAGACAGGTTTTATAAGCCTGGCTCAAGGTTTATACACCAATCAATGGTACCCTCTACTCTCCAAATGCTGAGAAGCTCAGATTCCCAGCCTGGGCTGTGTCAGGACAATCACGAGGCCACACAGGTCAGGCACTTCGGGGACAGCAGAAGCCTCCCCAGGTGGTGACCCCTTTGTTTCTATGACTGTGTCTGAAGCGCCTCAGATAGCTCATCCAAGTTCGTTGTATCACATAGAAGGAAAAATGCCCAGTTTCCGTCCTATTTTACCACATCAGCGCTTACCATTTCAGGAAGGTACATTTTCCAAAAGGGGAGGTGACAGCAGCACGGTAATAATCAACACAGCCTTCACGTCACCTTACAGCCCTCCAGTGGTGTCACCTCTGTCTCCAGGGCCAGATATCTGTACTGAACCACACGTAGGGCAGAGTGGAGAAGGGGCATTGCCCGCAGGCTGCAGAGAGTGAGCCCAATGACCCCCTCCATTTTGGGAGTCTAGCACCCCCTGGTGGTAGTGTCCAGGAGTACTTTGGAGGCATAGCATATTGACCTGAAGGTCTGCGTGGTGTCTCAGATGGCCTACAGGCAAGAGAGGAGCAGCGGGGGTGGAGAGAGCCCTTTCAGCCTAGGTATCCTCCGTCCATGCGTCTACTGGCCATGGCCCATCTAGACCCCCTGGCACATCCCGAATGAAAAGCCTCCCCTTGCCAAAGTCTGCACGCCCCCTCCATAAGCGCCTCCCTGCCAGGGACCAATTGCAGCTCCTTTGAGCTCCTTTGACACCTGGGGCTCTGTCCTCGGCTACCCAGAAAAGTGATCCCAGCGTCCCAGGCATCCTAGGTGAGGGGGTCATGGTGTGAACAGCACCCTAGTGACTCTACTGTGCGGGGAGAATTGAGGATCACAGCATTAGAGGCGTGGCTCACAGAACGGAAGAGCGACCATGCTGTCTGAGGGGTCGCAAGGAACTGGCTCCCTGGGTCCGAGACCGAACAATACCAAGATGTGATTACAGATTGTCTGCACACTTCACGGGCTCCACAGAGAGGGGAAGGAAGACGCCTGCCAGGCCGCAGGGCTCCACCCTGAAAGCTGCAACCACCAGGGCATCTGGGACCGCAAGGTGAGTCTGCAGCAGAGGGAGCAAGGCTGGGTCAGCCAAAGCGCAGAGGCACGAGAGATGCCGAACAGACAGTGCTTCCTGCAGAGTCTCGGAGGCGCTTCTGGAACTCGGGGCACCCAGAGCACACAGCCCCAAGGCTGACGAGGGGATTTGTGGGAAGCAGGCACAGTCTTATAACCAAAAAGTACCTGGGGCCAGCCCCACTTGTTTTAGGATCTCTGGCTCCTTCTAGCACCACCAGCGGCCAAGGAGCCCAGCTAGGGGCAAAGGGGGAGCTACCTAAACTAGGCAGGTAGACATTTAAAAGTTCACCTGGTGTTTTTATGTTGTTGTTATTGTTGTTAGGTGCCATGAGTCAGTATCCAACTCATAGCGACCCTCATAGGGTTTTCAATGGCTGTTTAGGGATTGCCTTGGGAGTGGATTGCAGGTCCTTCTCCCGTTTTTGCGGTGCTGGGAATTGAACTGGGGACCTCAGAGACTGCAGTGCAGTGCTCCACCAACTGAGCTAAATCCTTTATATCCTTAACTAAAAATGTTATGACCCCTATGTCCATGTCTGTGCACAAAGCCATTCTATGTCTGCTATAAAATATTGGGGACATCCTACTGCTGCGTCTGCAGCCATACCACTGTGGCATCTGACCCCATCAGATCACAGAAGCTAAGCAGGGTCAGGCCTGGTTAGTACTTGGATAGGAGACCACCTGGGAACACCAGGTGCTGCAGGCTTGGGAGAAGGACACAGCAACCCACTCCCAAAAAATAATTAGCCATTGAAAATCCTATGAACAGCAGAGAAGCACTGACAATAGTGTTTCTCCTATTGTACGTAAGATCACTATGCATCAGATATAGACTCGGCGGCACCTGACAACAACAATAACTTCTACTGAAAAAAATCATTCTTACAAAACTATGCGTGCTCTTACTACACAAGCTAGCAATCACATGCTTTTGTATTTGCCCAAATTAGGTAAAAACTTATTTCTGAACCAAAACCTGTACCCAGATGTTTACGGCAGCTCTATTCATAATTGCCAAAGCTAGGATGCAAGGAGATGTCCCTCCACTGGTGAATGAGTAATTATGCTGTGGTGTATCCAGACAATGGAATATTATTCAGGGCTAAAACAATAAGATAGGAAGCTACAGAGAGACATGGAGCAATCTTAAATGCATAATATGAAGTAAAAGAAGCCAGTCTGAAAAGACTACCTAATGCATGATACCAACTAGAAAGCATGAGGAAAAGACAAAACTGTGAAGACAGTAGACAGATCAATGCCTACCGGAAAACTGGTAGAGAGAGGAATGAAGAGGCAGAGTAGAGAAGACTGGTAAGGCTGTGGAAGTACTCTACGTGATGCTATAAAAACAGATATATGTCATTACATATTTGCCAAAACTCCAGGAGATAAACAGCTGCAGGGGTGAACTCTACTGCAAACTATGGATCCTAGGTGATAACATAAGCATAGGTTCACCAACTATAACTCTGTGGTGTGGGACATCGACATGGGGAGGCAGTGGAGAGCAGGCTGTGTATGTACTGCCTCCGGGGAATACGAGAAATCTCCCCACCTCTTACTCAATTTTGCTGTGAACCTAAAACTGCTCTATAAAAATAAAGTCTATTAAGAGTGAAAAAATGATCCTCCATTGATCTAAAATTCTATTTTAACACAGCATTGTGTATTTTTACTTGCTAAATCCGGCACAGGAATTTCAAGCTCTACACATTACAATGAACGCTTTAATACCCTGGGCATATTTTGAGGCTCCTTTTTCCCCTCAGCAGGTGGTGCCCCCATTATCTGTCCAGCTGGGACACCCCACTGAGCAGAGGAAAAGTTGAGAGGGGCTACATATCCCAGTACTGAAGTTAGTTCATTTGCTACAGTTTGGCTCCCTCTAATGAGCCTAAGAATTAAAAAGAATCATTTTATATCAATTTCTAGCCTCCTAAACTAAGAGTGTTTGTTTGCATAAGGTGTACATATGATCATGGGCCTTTTTGGTGACACGTGCACTGTGTCCGTAATTTCATTAAAGTCCTGTGAAGTCAGAAATTGGGACGTCAATTATTTCAACCCTCCTCAGTAACTGAGGGTTGCATCCAAAAACTGCTCTCCACAAATGCTTGCAAAATTATTCTTCTCTTGTCTCATATATTTTTTAAGTAGAACATCTGACCTTTAGTGCAACATGCTTTCTTCCTGCTAATAGGACCATCTCTTGGAAGCTCATTTACATGGAGTCAGTATGAATTTCATATTTTATTTATTCAAAGAGCAGTCCTCACCAATCTTCACAGATCCATGATTAGAATCTCTATAGTTCTGAAATCACCTGTCCACACAACTGTGCTTGAATAATTACATTCAGCAGTCTATAACCTCAGGCAATTCCAGTTGCCACAGCTATGCCTGGGCTGAGATTTTCGGTATCAACACGTCACCAAGATAACAATAAAGCTCATAAAACTGAACCTGTCCTCCACCAAACACATCTCTGGATACTTACATCTTGGGGCGAAGTCCATGATCCAGATACTGACACACCTCACACCCCCACACACCCTACATCCTTATAATACTATTGACAGTAAGTGCCAACTAAGACTTGTCACAGACCATAATCAGCTGATCAGCCTGTGACAGATTTAATTTGCTGCCATAAAACATACTCACTTTCTGCCTGCTCAGACTAAACAGATGCGTGGGAAGTCCCAGAGAGTCATAATTCCCACGCTGGTCGCTGATACTGGTCAACAATTACAGCCAAACACTGGGAATTCTTTGCTGTAAAAAATCTATTACGAATATGAAGGGATTTTCAAACTGTTCATAGACTTCCTTAGAGGCTTTTATTAGAGGCATTTCCCAATTCAAAGCCAAGATAAAATAGCTGAGCATTGCATTCATTTTTAATGACGCTCAAGCTGCAACGTAAATCCCCGTTCAGCATGCATTAACTCTCATCAGGATTTTAACAACTGGCCTAAATCTTGCCTTTGCCCAAGGTGGATGAGAATCCATGGTGGAGCCAGGGTGGAGCCAGGCAGGCGGGGGCTCAGAGATGCAGAGTCCCAGCCGCTGCTTGCAACGGGGAAGAGCCCAGGTGAAGCCCAGAGGGAAGCCAGAGGCTCCTTCACTTCTGGAGCCCTGCATTGGTCCTCGCCACTCACTAACCCCTCCTGCAACAAAAGAGACATATTTGGGGCTTATTATGTAGGCTTAGTGAATAGAAAAACCCTTACAGAAGTCGTCAAACATTAAACCAAGTGATGCAAACCGGGCGAGGTGGCGCACGCCTGTAATCCCAGCGGCTTGGGAGGCAGAGGCGGGAGGATCGCAAGTTCGAGACCAGAGGCAGTCTGAGTAATTTAGCAAGACCCTGTCTCAAAAAGTAAAAAATGGG
>VMDO01015820.1:0-49864 GCA_007922755.1 Pedetes capensis
TTGAAATAGATTTGTTCATTGCCCATTACACTTAAAGTTCTTGTCATTCATATATTATTTTATACTATCCACATTATAGAAGAACAATTCTGCTAAATGATAAAATGGCATGATTTTATTAATGAAAAATACTATTAGGAGTATATCCTTATAGAAATAAATCCTTATAGATAAATCCTTATATCCTTATAGATAAATCCTTATATCCTTATAGAAATAAATGTATGACAATTTACTACTTATTGATAATTCTATTACATAAATCAATTTTTATAAATTTATGTTACCATTTTGGCAAAGAGAATTAGCACTGATATTCTAGATCTAACCTTTGTGTCTATTTTTATGCTAAGGGTATGAAATAGGATGTGTATTTGTATGTGAGTGGCCCAGCTCTTTTATGGAGATGCTGAGGTCTCCAAACCTATGCTTTCTATTAAGTGCAGTTTCCATAGGACGGTGTTTTTCTCTTTCCAGGTGATGATGCAATGGAGGCAGTTAAACATGGTGTGGATGGGATCTTGGTGTCTAATCATGGGGCTCGGCAACTTGATGGGGTGCCAGCCACGGTCAGTTTCTGCAAGTGCAAGGATTTCTCTGTGGAATTTCCTCTTCCATCAGAGTTTAGATTATCTTTATGTCTTTTGATACTGTGAGTATGTTTTTGTGCAACCACTCAAGGTGAATTATTTGTGAATATGTGAGATCTCAGATTTTAAGTGGCACAGAAATACCTAAAGCAGCCAATACAATTATTTTTACCTTGGCCAAATGCATTCATTTATAAACATATAAAAAAGCAATAAGACATCTATGTTGTTGTTGTTGTTAGGTGCTGTGGACTCACAGCGACCCTGTGTACAACAGGCGAAACATTATTGCCAGTGCTTCTCTGCTGTGTACAACAGGCAAAACAATATTACCAGTGCTTCTCTGCTGTTCATAGAGTTTTCAATGGGAGATTGATTTTTGGGGGTGGGCTGCCAGGTCCTTCTCCCAAGCCTACAGCACCTGGTGTTCCCAGGCAGTCTCCCATCCAAGTACTAACCAGGCCTGACCCTGCTTAGCTTCCGAGATATGACAGGATCGGATGCCACAGGGCTACGGCTGCAGGTCCTAAGACATAAATCTATAGAAAGGGGTTATTCTTTTAATCTTAGGACACCAGTAAGTATAACATAAACTGGAGTATGAAGGAGAAGATTAAGCCATGAGAATCCAAAGATGAATTAATAGGTAGTTGTGGGAATTAAAAAAGCTTTTAAAAGAGTTTGAATCATGGGCACTATTTTGACAAGAAATTAGAAGGAGGGACAGGTTAGAATTTTCTGTGGCATGGAGTTTTAGAAGCTATAGAGATAGGATTGGGAGTGGAAACAGGAGATAGAAGTCCTGCATGGAGGTGAGGGGTAACTGGGTGCCAGTAGGGTATTCTGAGTTGTGACATATTGTGGCTGCACATGTAATCAC
The DNA here is from genome assembly GCA_007922755.1 of Pedetes capensis. Lineage (NCBI taxonomy): Eukaryota > Metazoa > Chordata > Mammalia > Rodentia > Pedetidae > Pedetes > Pedetes capensis. Next base: position 1,471 of record VMDO01015820.1, read on the forward strand.
CTGGAGAACTTAAGAGACTAACGTTGCCCAGGTTACACCCCAGACCAATTCATCAGAATCTCAGGGTTGGGAGAGGAACACAGCAGCAGTATTTTTAAAACTCTGGTTTTTATATACTATGTTAGACAAGTCTACACCCATACAGTCCTGGCATCTGATCTCCTTTGATCTCAGAATCTCAGCAGAGTTAGGCCTGGTAAGTACTTGAATGGGAGACTGCTTGGGAATACCAGGTGATGTAGGCTTAAGAGAAGGACCTGGTACCCACTCCTGAAACTATCAGCCATTGAAAATTGTATGAATAGAAGAGAAGCACTGACAGTGCCTGGCATGGCACAGTGTCTGGTAGTGTTTTGTTTTGTTGTACGTAGGGTCACTATGAGTTGGACTTAACTTGGTGGCCCCTAACAACAACAACCACAAATGTTGGACAAATCGAGTCCAGAATCTAGATATAAAATAAGCTAAATTCCAGAGGCTGAGGTAGGGGGATCACAGTGGCCAGTGGCAGCCTGTGCAACTTAGTGAAACTCTCTCTTAAAATTAAAATAAAAATAAATAAATAAAGGAATTGCAGGTATAGGTCAGTGGTAGCAGTGGTAGAGCACTTACTTGATATGAGTGAGGCTGGGGTTCAACCCCTACAGTACAGAAAAAGACAAGAAAAGAAAAGAAAAGAAAAAAAGAAAGGAAAAGAAAAGAAAAAAGTGTCCTTTCCCATTCTGTGCACTTGTGAAGACATTGCCAATATTCTTGTAGAGGAGGGAATGATGTTGCAGGGACCTTTCAGCACTGCCCAGGTCTACTCTAATTTTAGAGTTGTGAACCTAAATGTGGAATGGGAAAGAGTTAGATGTGCCTGGAGAAAACCAAGTAGTCCATTGAATTTGCATTGTCTGGTGGGAGCTGAGAGTTCTGAGAAATAAACCTGCCTGGATAGATACAGGAAGAGGTTCTTGAATATTAGGAGTCATTGAGTAAGCAACAGAAGATCCTCCGTTTAATAGCAATAAGTCTTACAAATTGGATCTTGGCATGACCAGAGGTAGGAAGACCAATTAGGTGTACTTGATGATTACCATAGACAAGAAAAGGGAAAAGAAGAGACTAAACTAGAGAGAATTCACTTCTGCTCTGAATCTTGGGTTCCTTATCTTTCAAAGTTAGATAACATTTAGATGATTTCTTTGATGTCTCCCAACTGTAACTCTTTATAATTTGACTTATCATAGGCAAGGAAAACTCTTACCATATGAGAAAACTTAAAAAACGTATTTACTAAATAATGTGGAAAGACTTTCCAGGCAGTGGCTTTCTCTGAAGTGCATCATCATATATATCATCAGAACCACTCAGTCACAGTCATTACATACATGGTGGTTATTGTGATGACAAGTTGTACTTAGTCAAACAACTGGAAGTAGATAGAGTCGACCAAACAATTCAGCCAAGTAGCAGTGGCTTATTGTTTCACTGAACTAGCAGGACGATTTAGCTAAATCTTTATGTTGACCAGTTGTGAGTATTATGGCAGAATGAGTGTCAGCAGGGGAATACTGGGTATGCATATGGTGCTCACTGTTTTCCCTAAAGTACTAATGGTCGCAACCAACCAAGACTGCACACTGCAGGATTATACTGTCAAAGATTTAAAATCATAAAACTGGAAATTTTCAGCCCTTTTTGACTCAGCCTTACTCTCAGAGACACAACCTTTGAGGCGACATTAAATGCTGCCTGCAGGTAAAAAGAGGTGGAAAGTGACACTCTCCTTGGAGCAGGGTGGAGAAGTTGGTCACAGCTCAAAGCTTTTTCTCAGATTTATGCCTCACTTGTGTATGAAGACATAGACTTAGTGTGCGGGCCAAATTAAGTTTGTTTTTAAAAAATAAAATATAAATCTGCTGAAATCAAATCTAACTAGATTTTAAGGGGAAAAATATCTAAATGGTGTGGTTTCTTTCCCTCTTGCCGAGGGCATATGGAAACTTATCTAAAAGGGCTTTTTGAGTTGTGGTCTCAGAGACTGTTTTTAAAAAAACAATAACCCTCCCCTTTGCATGCTGGGTGCATGAGAGGAGATACTTGCTTGAGTTTTGCCTTATACTTTAGGGCAAATTTAAGGCCCATGATGATGAGAGAAATGTAAGAAAGAACTCAGTTTATGGCAAAAGGTGTTTTTCCCTCAGGGTGTGGGTTTTGAGGTTAGTGGTCAAAGGCTTGAAGGAGACTGGTGTAAAAGTTTTCATTAAATGCACACAAAGTCTTTCTGTCCTGCACATCCAGTTGCATCATAAGTCAGAGCACAAGGGCAGTATGATGTCATGGGAGGAGCGCAGAGATGGGAGTCTCAGCTTTGAGTCTTTATCTTGTCTCTCTGAAGGGGAGACTTAGGGGAGCAAGTCACTCAAGATTTGTATGCCTGAGCAGCTTCCTGATGTTATGCTGGTTGCAAAAATGAAAGGGCCTGGACTATATGATTTCTCCGTTTCTATAAATCATAGAGTTCTCTTATATTGAGAAATATTTATCCCAAGAGATCCTAGACCAAGAATTTAACTTCAGTTTTTTCTGAATACATTGTTCTGTGAACTATTGCTGGGTCTATGCTTCACCTGAAAGCACGAAAAAAACGCAAGGTCATGTCAAGGTTCTTACCATCATGGTAGTAATGTGACCCAGATTGACTTTGAAGTAATTTGAGAAGACTATGACAGAAACAGATTAATTTCTGAAGTTCACAGCATGACAGCTTCTTAAACTGGGTCTAAGTAGAGATTCTCTGGAATGTTTGAATCCTAAGAGCATTTTTTTTTGGTCAATTTTGCATTTTTATGTTAACTCTACACCAGCTACCTCAAACTTTGAAACAGAGCATTTGTGTCCATTGAAAATTCTCACCTGCAAAGCATTTTCATTGAATGAGTATTTTGGATTGTTAAGTTGGTATTTCTCAAATTGAGTCCTTCAGCACGTTCTGAGAGATATAAATTATTTTACTTGTTCTTTAAAAGAGGTCCATGAGATTCAGTGGTAGACTGCCTAGCATAATCAAGGCTCTGGGTTCCATCCCCAGCACCAGAACCACAAAAAGAAATAGGATAGAAAAAATTTGTGTAATTCCATTCTTGAGAAATACTTGATATATCAGTTGGGTTTTGTTCTGTAGCGAATCATCTTGAAATTTACAGGCTAAAAATACCCATTTATTTATTTCTAGATTTGTGGTTTGGCCATCTGGGCTGAGATCTGCTGGGCAGTGGGGGTTCTGTGTCTGACTGGGCTCGCTCCTAAGGGCCTGTGGTCAGTTGCAGGGTCTCCTAGGACAGGCTCGTGTAAAATGAGTTCAGCAGAGATGGCTCTGCATTGTCTCACATCTATCAGCCCATTAGATAGGCTTCTTCTTAGGAAGAGGCAGATTTCCTAGAAGATCATACCAGGTCTCTTGAGATTGGGGCTTAGAATAGACACTTGTTATCTTTTCTCGTGTTCTATTGTGGAAAGCAAACCACAATGCCAGTTCAGATCCCCTTCTCGCAACCCCGACTCATACCCTGTGCACAATAATTCTGCTAGTAAATGAAGACAGTAACTGAAAACATTGCCACCACTTTTCCATTTGCAAACAATGAGCTAAACCTGTGTGAGCCAGTGATTTCTAAGCACGTTCTGTGGAAACCATAGATTAGCCTGGTAAAATGTGATGGGTGGGATTGGATAGAAAGTCAGGGGAGGATTTACAGGCAGTAGCTTTGACTTTGTCTATACTTTTATCTAAAGCAGGCCTAGTTTTATATGATTTTGTTTATGCATGATTGCTTTGGTTTAAGCAATGGGTTCCATTCCTAAAATGCCAGAAATCAAGAGAATAACAGTAGATGCTATAGAGAGTAGAGCAACTGCTAAGAACGAAACATAAACAGAGCTATATAACCTCCTGGGTTTGTCTGCTGTAATTGCTTATTCAATCTGCCTTTATCAAAATTATCTTTACGTGATGTATATCTAGCAAAACTGCAGTTACTGAAAGGAAAAAAAAGGAGAGACTTTTAAGGGTATTATTTAGCATTATTGGACAGAACATTCTTGTCCACAGACAGAAATGCAGGCTCCATTTTATATCTCAGGATTCAGATTTTAAGTATCTTTATTAGTTTACTTTTAGGCCAGGTTAAGCATTGGAAATAACCCAAACAGACTAGATTTGTGTAACTTTGAAAATGTGTATTGAACCCAAGCTAGCTAATATTTTTCTTTGGTTCTGGTTTCAAATGGGGAAATATGCTTAATTATGCCTTGCATCATCGCTTGGAAATTGTAGCATTTATATGTTGATGTAACTTGTCTGAATGTAAAAGGAGGACTATGTATAGGTAAGGGGACATATGTAAATGGATCCAAAGCATGTTTGGCAAGGCAGAAAAACCAAAAGGAGAAGGGGAAAATTACATTACCTGCCAAACATTTAGGGGCTATGTGCCAAGTGTTGCCTCCACTTCCTCCAAATCTGTAGCTGTGTTTGGTTTTCAGCCTTTTACATAAAACTCTATTTAAGTTTAGCCACTAAAATTTTAGGGGAGAAGTAGGAAGGCCTTTGAATGATTTCAGCATAATTATTTCTGGAAAAAGTACACTTCAGTGTATGGTCACTTCTACAGCACACGTCTTAAATAGAGTCTAGATTTTAGATTTAAACATTTGAGGATGAATATGGACAATTTCTACAGATTTTCACTTACATGAATTCATTCAGTTCTCAAGTACAAAGATATACATCAAATTAGCTAATGGGATAGGTTAGATACTGTAGCATGGTGCTATAAAACAAAAGATCCCCAATTCAGTGATTTATACTGACATTTATTCACTTGAAATGGGAATAACTGTTGTGTTAACAGGGGTCTGCTGATCCAGGCTTCAGGCTAGCTAGTTTACTGTGCTCCCAAGTTTTGGGTTCAGCTAGGCTTAGCTGGGATAGCTGCTTCCTGAGTAGTTGTACTGGGGCCCAACCTGTGAAGGAAGCATTATCTGAGGAGAGCTATCTCATGACAAATGTCAGAGGTGCAAGTTTGTTGTTGTTCTTAGGAGCTGACAAGAGGTGCAAGAGCAAGTAGAAAGACCTAAGATTGCTAAAGGCGTATGCCCAGAAATGGCCCTTTTCCACTTCTGCCCACATGTATTACCCAAAAAAGGTCACATGGCCAAGGTCAAAGTTGGAAGGTATGCAAGTACATTCCTTTTCTTTTAGTGGGAGAAATTGTGAAGTGGCCTAGAAAAGAAAGTGGATTCAGAGAGGTGTGAAGAATGAGGAATAACAATCCAATCCACCAGATCAAGTTATAGAGGATTTTGTATTCTCTAGTGCTAACCTAAATGATCATCAACTGCCAAACTAGACAAGAACCTTTAAGGTGAATGTGGTCACATTTCTTTGAAAGGAAAGAAAATGTTTTCACAGAAGGTTCTCTAACATATATCTGAGTGTAAAGCATGGTTGTTGTTGTTGTGTTCCACTGAATCGGGTCCAACTAATAGTGACACCACGTACAACAGAACAAAACATTCCTCAATACTGTGCCATGCCCAACACTGTGTCAGTGCTTCTTTGCTATTCATAAGATTTTTCAATGCCTGATTGTTTTTGAGAGTGGGTTGCCAGGTCCTTCTCTCAGACCTATAGAACCTGGTGTTCCCAGGAGGTCTCCCATCCAAGGATGAACCAGGCCAGACCCTGCTTAGCCTCCAAGATCTGATGGGATAGGATACCACAGTAGTATGGTTGCAAGGCTAAGTATGGTAGACAAAGAAAACAGAGACTACTATGTTTGCATGTTTTATACACCACTGTTCGAACTTTCATCTGTGAATTTTAACCATTGATTTAAAATAAGCAAATAAAAAATGAAGTACAAGACATTTCATTTGCTTTTATAAAAGAAAATCTATAAAAGAACAAGTATTTAAAAATATGTTTACAATTTTTGGGCAAAATCTTTGAATTTGAATGGCAAGAATGAAAAAAACCAATGTTGTACTTTGGAAGAAAAATAAGCTACACAATTCCAAAATTTCTTTTTTTCACAGGGAAGCAATTTTACTGTTGACATGAGTCTACTTAGCTTTTTCCTCTCTAAGCCCTATTTGGGTGGGTCATGGGTCATTGGAGGTGAAGTTGGATAACATTTCAGTATTAACAGTGTCACATTATTGACCTCTTCCCTCACAGATTGATGCTCTGCCGGAAATTGTGGAGGCAGTGGAAGGGAAGGTGGAAGTCTTCCTGGATGGGGGTGTGAGGAAAGGCACTGATGTTCTCAAAGCTCTGGCCTTGGGTGCAAAGGCTGTGTTTGTGGGGAGACCCATCATATGGGGATTGGCTTTCCAGGTAATTGGACACAGAAATAAATATGTAAAATAAAATGCTTTGATAGTGCAATAAATACACGAAACCAGCCAGACTGATTTACCCAATTGTTCCTCTCTTTTACTTGCATAGGGAGAGAAAGGTGTCCAAGATGTCCTTGAGATATTAAAGGAAGAATTCCGGTTGGCCATGGCTCTGAGTGGTAAGGCTCCCCTTCTCCTGCCTTCTTTACTTCTATGATCTTTAAGCCAGGTTTTTTTGGTGGAGAAAATTGGATTTGAGGGGGAAGATGGAATCATTTGGGGAATATTAAATTTGGAGTGACTTCATATTTACAGCTCCTGTGCAGAGCAGTCTTGAACTGAGCGATTCTACAATGTGCATAGTCTATAGCAGATACTCTGCCTCTGTCTTTGACATCTTTTTAGGGATGTAGTACCTTGGTGAGCATGAATATTTTAAGGGTGAATGCTACATCATGCTCTTTCTCATCTTATAAGACGTTGATGACTGAATATAGCTGTCCAGGCAATACTTCTACTTGGTTATATAAGTGACAAGTCAAAGTCTTCCTGTCCCAAACTCAGCTGTTAACTTTCTCCATTACACCTGCTCCACCTGCATTTTTTATACACTACTCCAATGTCAGTTCATGTTCATACCATAGTTTCAGTTGTCATTCTTAATTCTACTTTTGCTCTTACACACTCACAGCCACAGGGATTCACTCATTAAAATATAATCATAATCTGATTTCACGGACCACCTCCACTTACCCCACCCTGGCCACATCCATCTTCCTCTCTCTATCTCTCACTCACTGTGGGTATTGTGGCTCTGCCTTTCTATCTCTGTGTACCTCCCTCTGCCAGTCTGTTCTGATCATGGCAGGCAGAATAGCCATTTTAAATTTTAATTTAGCTTTTTTTTTTTTTTGATCAGAAACTTCTAATGGTTCTTTGTTACTAAAGGTAAATGCCAAAGTCCTTCCAGTGAGACCTTATGTGGTGTGACCCCTATTAGCTTTCTGATCACAACTCTCACTACTGCCACACTTGCTTATTCCACCCACATCCCATTTGCCTCTTTAATGTTCCTTGACTATGTCAGACATATTTCAGCCTTGGGGCTTTTGCATTGGCTGTTCTCCCTTCCAGGATGCCTTTCCTCCAGATACCTGTATGAATAACTTCATCATGCCCTTCAAACTTTCAAGTAAATTATACCTTTGCAAAGGGACCCATTTTGTTTTATTTAAAATAGCAATCCATTCTCTCTACTCATCCATTCAACTTCTAGTTTTCTTTCTCTCTTCTTATTTTATTCTTTTTCTTTAACATCTATCACCCTTCTATCTGCCTGCAGCCATACCACTGTGGTGTCTGATCCCATCAGATCTTGGAGGCAAAGCAGGGTCAGACCTGGTTAGTACTTGGATAGGACACTGCCTGGGAACACCATATGCTGTAGGTTAGGGAGAAGGACCTGTCAACCCACTCCCAAAAATCAATCAGCTATTGAAAACCCTATGAATGGCAGAGAAGCACTGACAATAGTGTTTCATCTATTGCATGTAAGGTCGATATGAGTTGGACACTGACTCCACAGCACCTAACAATGACAACCCTTCTATCTATCATCTGTTCTCCAATTTATTTTTTAAATTATATACATTATGTATTATCTGTTTTCTCTCTAGAGTGTAAAAGTATGAAGCATGGATCTCTTTATCTGTTGTCTTAACTGCAGTATTTTTAATGCTTATAGCAGTGCCTGGCACAGTAACAATATATTTGATGAAAGAATGAATTAATAATAAATATCATTATTACTAGTGACTGTTTTGAGTTTAACTCAGAAGGGACCTTTAGCTATGACTTTGAGTAAATTATCAACTCCCATATTTTTGAAGGTAAAAAAGGATTCCTTTTCTGTGACCCATATGATCTAGGTTGTCTTGATAGACAGAAATCTCGAGATAAATTGTTTACTCACTCCCTGTCAGACAGAGACTCCATGAGAAGAATGCCATTCTGTGAATCCTCGCTACACATTTTAATTTGCCACAGACATATCCTAAAAGAGAGCTTTCAGCCACTTGCTCTCTATTAAATATGGCAGAAAGAATACACTCTTTGTGTTAATAAAAATATGTGCCAGTCATTTTGTGTTAAGGACTGTTTAGGTAATAAAAATGGTCTCATGCCACATAAGATTTGGCAAGCCTACCTTGAATCATAAACCTTACATTTGTCAAGTTTTACATTCCTTGGGAAAACGATTACCTGCCTGATTATTATTGCATTCATTTCATATTAAATGTATGCATTATTTTTTCAGGGTGCCAGAATGTGAAAGTCATTGACAAGACATTGGTGAGGAAAAATCCTTTGGCCGTTTCCAAGATCTGACAGTGCACAATATTTTCCCATCTGTATTATTTTTTTTCAGCATGTATTACTTGACAAAGAGACACTGTGCAGAGGGTGACCAGAGTCTGTAATTCTCTACTTCGATACAAAGGGTGTCGTTCTTCTCCAACAAAATAGCAATCCCTTTTAGTTCATTGCTTTTGACTTTTCAGTGGGTGTCCTAGGAACCTTTTAGAAAGAAATGGACTTGCATCCTGGAAATATATAAACTGTTAAAAAGAAAACATTGAGAATGTGTTTAGAGAACGTCATCCCCTGGCAGGCTAAAGTGCTGGGAAACAAAAGATATCTTTTGGTAGAGTTGGAGGTAAGGAATACTGAGGTAAAAAGATAATCATCTCACTGTTTATTAACCTGCATTGTGTCTTTAAAACAGTGGTTCTTAAATTGTAAACTCAGGTTCAATATTTTGGAAATACCTGGTGAAACATGAGATTTGGACTCATAATGCTGAGAAGGTAACAGAAGCTAGAATTGGAATGGGTGACTTTCTAGATACGTTTTCCTTTTTAACACTTTGAGCTGTGCTATTTCTTGGAATGCACGTTTCTAGTTGAATATTTAGTGTCTTAATATATCTGAACATTTTATGGGGTATATTATGTCTGAATCAGGAAGAAATAAAGCATTTTTTAAAAGAATATATCTAGTGCATTTGCAACACTATGGAATTCCAACAATTTAATCTTTGAACCCTAATTATCTCCCCATTTCTATTGTGCACACTCCCTTAATTTCCCTACTCTTCTGAGATCCTTTTCTTTATTCTTTTATTTCTTCCTCATTTATAGTTGCATTCAGGACCAACTACATAATTTGTGAGGGAGGGCCATGACAAACAAAAATTGAGGCCCTTCAGAAAGAAGGAAAAAATTCTTTTCCTTCTTCTACACTATTTCTCTTAATCAGTCATGATGTCTTTTAAAAAGAACATTGTTGTTGTTATGTTATTATTACTTAATGTCATATTTCCTTCTGCATAGAGAAAGGGAGACTCCCCAATACAGCAGTGTAGACCCTCCCAGGTGCTGGAGGTGCTGTCTTGCACCTTGCCCTAACTTCTTGTGTGCCTATGCCCAGGACCCAGCCAGGGGTAGAAGATGGCCAGGAATGAGCAGAGTGGTTGAGCCAGCAACCATGAACCCATGCCTGGAACATGGTGGGCTGGCAGAAAGAACAATGTGTGATGCCAAGTTTCAATATCCCAGTATCTGCTCCACGTCCCACTAAACACTCCAGTTATGAAATACAAAATCAAAGATAAGATTCTTAAGGATTTTGAGCCAATAACCACTGAGCAAGAAGCCCTAGGCCTGAGGACACCTTCTGAGTACTGATCCTTAGTAACTTTACTGGTGGCATACCCATGAAGCTCTGATCAGAGGATTTCTAGATTTATTTGCAAATCAAGCATTTGACAAATAGAAGTAAACTTGGTAGTCAAATAATTTTAAGCTTATTTCTAATCATTTCCCTGGTTGATCAACCACCGTGAGACATTGAATGAAACCATGTAGAAAATCAGTGTCTTAGAGTATGATCATTATGTGTGTGTTTGGTGCCATCAAGTCAGGTCCAACTAAAACAACCCTCAGTGCAACAGAATAAAACATTTCCTGACACTGTGCCATGTGCAGCACAATGTTAGTGCTTCTATACTACCCATAGAGTTTTTGATAGCTGATTGTTTCGGGAGTGGGTTGCCAAGTTCTTCTCCTATTTTTGCAGTGCTCTGGATTGAACCCAGGGCCTCAAAGTGTACAGAGCAAGCACTCTATCAACCAAACTAAACTTCAGCCTATGATCATTATATTCTTTTATTATTATGGTTTGTTATTCTCAGATCTCCTCCATCCATCCCCACCTCCAACTCTAAATTCTAGGAGATTCCTAAATACTTACATGGGCACAAATATAGATTTTCTTTCTGAAATTATATCTAAATTTTATTTTTCTAAAAAATCACTCCTGATTAAAGAAAGAAATAATTACCCCTTCTTTTCTAAAGGCAGAGAGGGAATATTGCTGTCATACTATGCTATTGTTTTATACTTTTCCAATTCATATTATTCAGTGATTAGGTATATAGTGAACACCTCCTTAGTTCTCCCAACTGAATTCAACAGGCTTTGCAGTAGGTAGAGAATATTCATTTTGGACACATCATAATACATGGTTGGGTGATACCTTCCTAAAATGTTGATAAAATTCCAGAAAATGGAGATCTACAAAAGGTTTTATGCAAGATTTATGCAAGTTCCAGTGAAAATGGGGATGTTGTTGTTGTTAGGTTCTGAGTCAAGTACCACTCATAGCACCCTATATAAAACAGGAAGAAACACTATCTAACACTGTACCATGCTTGGCACTATTGTCAGTGCGTCTCTGCTATTTATAAGGTTTTCTATGCCAGACTTGTTTCAGGAGTGGGTTTCCAGGTCCTTCTCCCTAGCCTGCAGCACCTGGTATTCCCAGGCAGTCTCCCATCCTAGGACTAACCAGGCTGACACTGCTTAGCTTCCAAGATGAGGTGGGACAGGATGCCAGGGTGTTAATTTGTGAATTTCTTATAATTTATTTTTCCTTTTGGTAGTACTTGAGTGTTGAACCCAGGGACTCATTAATGCTAGGAAAATGCTCCACCAGTGACATGCAGTCCCAGACCCTTTTTATTTTTTATTTTGAGATAGGGACACTCTAAGTTACACAGGCTATCAAATCTAGCCTCCAACTCCTATTCCTCCTGCCTTATCCTGCTGAGTCACTGGGATTATAGGCCTGTGCCATGGTGTCCAAAAATTTCTTGTCATTTCTCTGAGCTCTTGAGCCATGCCACCTCCTTGAATATAGATTTCCATTTATATCTTCAGAATTAGAATGTATCTGAATGTTCTATGCTTGATAATTTTTCCATAAACAAAAAGATATCCATTGGTTTCATTTGTTTTTTAAAAGAAGGACTTAGATTCACTTGTAACACTACTAAAACAAAAGGTAACTGGTGATTGAAACAGGAATGGGGTATAGAGTCTATATATCCCTTTCCAGGGGTTACTTAAATTTGACAGAACTTTTAGTAAGCCAACTGCCAACTGATTTTTCTCTTTCTGCATTTCTTTTTTTTAATTTAAGTTACATTTATTATTAAACTGATGAATAAATACATAAATATTATAAATATTAATGTCATACCATATGATGTTTCAATAAATGTATACATTGTACAATGTTTAAGTTGTGTTAAATGTATCTATCTGCACTGAGTTGGTTTCTGGAAATATATTGGGGAGAAGGCAATAGGCCATGGATAGTTTAATTAAGGTATCTGATTTTTTTCTACACTATTTAGTGTACATAGTGCATTAGAGTAAAGTTTGTCAAACTTTAGTGTATCAGGTCCTAGAAGGCATTTAAAATAGATTGTTGGGCCACATCTGCATAGATTCTGATTCAGTCAGCTGAATGAGCCAGCTGTTGGGTGTGAGTATAGGTAGAGATCATGCCCCATTTAAAACTAACTACTGCTCTTTGGCAACTGATTCATTCTGTTGCATTTTATTTCTTGTTGAGGTATAAAATGCATATAATGAGTGTGCAAAATAGTCAAGTCTAAGTAAATAGGTGGATAAATTTTTCATTATACAAGCACATGAATCCTTCCCAGATCAACGTATATAACACTTCCATCATTTCCCAATGTAATCTCTCTTTCAGAAGTAAACTTTACTGACTTCCATTGCCTTTGATTAATGTTGATCAGTCTTGAATGTCACATAAGTAGAACCATATAGTACATGTTTTGTTGTTTGGGCTTCTCTGTTCACCTTATGAGAAATCCACTGATGTTATTTAGTGTATCAGTAGTCAGTTCTGTTTATTGGTCTGTAGTGACTAATTGTAGAAATAAGCCACAATTTAGCTATTTCTTCTGTTGTAAGATATTTGGGTTGTTTCCATTTTTCTCCTGGAAGCAGTTTCTGCTTTTCATGAAAAATGCAAATTCAGTGCTATTTTATGAAAAGCTATCCATCTAGATTTTTCTGTAAAGATTTAAAATGTTGACAAATATCTAACAATTTGAATAATGAGCAGATCAGGTTAAACATGGATGTGACCCACATCCTGTTCCTGAGCTAAAAAGTTCTCACTCTTTGTAGCATCTTGTCCTCACAGGTATTTGTTTCCCTCAGGATCAAAATCACTCTTCTGCCCTTATATAGAATCATGTCTGAGACCTGTAGCAGGGATGGATACCTGCCAACAGAAATTGACAGGAGTGCTTTTGCTTAAGCTTGCTTATCCAGCTACCTGGAAGAATGTGGGAGTGAGATAAACTTCCTTTTCTTGACCAGGCTTGGGGGGCCCAGATTCCCAGGCCTGTAGGAATGAATAAAATGGTATTGATGCTTCTTAGCGTGCAGATTGAAAACTGCTTCTGTGTCGTTGCTGTGTTATTCATTTGCTTGTTTATCTTGCCAAAACATTGGTGTTTGTGAAACAGCTTTAGAGAGCTGTGGTGGATTAAGATAGCATGAAAGGAAGTTGCGGCTTGTTCTCAAACAGGGGGAAAAGATGTTTTCTTTTCATTGTAAAATTCATAATTTATTTACTGTCTGATGTACTGTGTTGCATGTCAGTTGCATAGCAACAAAGTAAAGTTTGTCTGTTTAAGGAAGCCTGAAGATTTCTAATAATATAAAGACAGGATGCTTTCTGAACTTATATTTGCTTCAATGTGCAGTCTGTCACAGGCCAATTATAGAAAGACATCAGGGTGATTGTTTATTTTAGGTAATACAAATGTTAGCCCAAATGATACAAAGCCATTATTATGTTTATGTGATGGGAAATCTTACCTATTTTAAAAGATGCAATTTCTCCTCCTTACTGAAATTTAACTTTGTTGTTGTTGTTGTTGTTGTTGTTGTTAGGTGCTGTCCAGTCAGTATCCAACTCATAGGGCCCCTACATACAACAGATGAAACACTATTGTCAGTGCTTCTCTGCTCTTCATAGGGTTTTCAATGATGGATTGACTTTGGGAGTGGGTTGCCTGGTCCTTCTCCCAAGCCTACAGTATCTGGTGTTCCCAGGCAGTCTCCCTTCCAAGTACTAATCAGGCCTGACCCTGCTTAGCTTCCAAGATCTGATGAGATCAGAAGCCACAGGGCTATGGCTACAGGCCTGAAATCTGACTTAAGCAATAGATATTTTCTTTTTTTTTTTTTTCTCTAATATGATTGCCGATAGATGACTATAGGAAATAGAAGATACTTTAAAAAATCCAGCCAGACATGGTAGCAAGTGCCTCTCTAATCTCAATGACTTGGAAGGAAGAGGCAGGAGGATCACAAGTTCAAGGCCAGAGGCAGCCTGTGCAATTTAGTGAGATCCTGTCTCAAAAAATTTTTTTTTAAAGTGCTGGAGGTATAGCTCAATGGTAGAGCATTTACCTAGCACATGCAAGGCCCTGGGTTCAGCCTCTGGTACAGAAGTAGGAGGAGGAGGAGGAGGGGAAATAATCAAATGATCGCTTTGCTTCTGGATTTAGAAAATGAGTAAAATGAGTATAGGTTCAATTGGAAAATTTCCAGGATCTTCTAAAAATCAAGAATTGTGGGATGCTGAATAATGCCAAAACAAGGGCTGAAATTTCTGTGAACCATGTTTCATTTTGTTTCTTCCTTTGATTTAGCATCACTGGGGCAAAGGGAAAAGGATCTGGCTTGGTTTCTTGTCTGTTTTCTCTGGTTGGATCACTTGTTTTTAAAACCAATTTGTTTTCCATTACAGTCAAACCCTGGAGTTTGTTTCTAACAATGGAATCTTCGTATGGATAGAATCATTTATGGCAAGATCCTTTACCTTACATGTTAGAGCTCCCTTACTATCTTGACTAAATGAAGGGCCAGGCTAACCTACGTGAAAGCACTTGAATTAGGATTCTGAAGACCTAGGAGCCACTGTTTTACCTTTGGGCCCTTAGATCTCAGTTGTGAAACTGTCAAGACAGTGACATCTGTCTACCTTACTGAGTCATTATAACCACAATAGGGAGAAATATGGGAAAGTGTATCATGAATTGCAAATCAGCACACAAAGGAAATCTACAACAAAGATTAGTTGCTGTTGTTGTTAGGTGCCCTTGAGGAGTCATGTCTGAATTATAACAACCCTTACAGCATTTTCAATGGCTGGTTGTTTTTTTGGGATTGCCTCGGGAGTGGACTGCCATGTCCTTCTCCCATTTTTGGGTATTGGGAAACTAACTTGGGACCTCAGAGACTGCAGAGCAGGGCTCTACCAACTGAGCTAAATCCCACCTCAAGGATTAGTAAAAGGTGAGATAATACAATAAGTTCCAATACGCATTTTATTTTGTAGTATTTATTTAGAAAAAATTAACTATTTTGAAAAATGTCTAAAATTGCAAGAAATTTAACAGAATAAAAATATCCCCCTCCAGATTGAACCACAGAGACGATTTATTTACATTAGATGGGTATCATCTCAAATATTGCTGTATACATTTAATAAACAGCAGCTGGACAAATAGTGATGGCTTTATTAAAATAGGTCTATACAATAAATTGTACATTTAAATAAGATATTAAATTTATTTTTACTTGAATTTAGTAGGTGGAATTGAAATTCTCAAAATTAAGGGAAATGATTCTTTTCGAAAGTAGACTTATAGTTTAAAAGTTACTGCTCAATGTATTAAAATTGTGAAAACAGAGTAATTTTTGGTTTATGGCATATTCATGTTATAAGTTTATACAGTATCAGTTGACTTCTTACTATAAAAGATGAAGTAATTAACGTCTCAAACCTACTCTCCCTTCTTTTTTCTTACCCTTCTCTCCCAATTTTGGTAATATATATTTTTTTATTTGGGCTGCCATTTTGCCCAGTTGGTAGAGTGCTATTCCACACTCTCTGACGACCTAAGTTGGATCCCCAGCACCTGCAAAAATGTGAGATGAACATGGCAATCCCCTCCCGAAGCAATCCCAAAGCAATCAGCAATTGAAAACCTTGTGAAAGGCACTTTGAGTTGGACCTGACTGGAAGGCACCTAACGACAACAGCAACATAGTTTTTATTGTCCTAGTATAAAACATCTTGGTCTGCAGCAATAATTTCCAAACCCATTTTCTATGAGTTTTCATTTAAATGGGTTCAGTAGTTACCATCCACTTCATAACACCTTCATTCTCCGGTTCTTTTATACTTTGATTCACTTCTTGATTCCTTGGATTACATCGGCCAACTGTAATGTCAAGAATAGCTGTATTCTCTTCATTTGAACATGTTTAAAACTCTGCTTGATGCTTTTATACTTGAATAAAATCTCAAATGAGTATAATATTGTGGGGTTATACTTTCTTTTTGCATTTTGGATTGTCTTCTGGCATTGAATTTGGTCTGGAGAAATGGAAACTGGTCTACATTTTCTCTTTGATGTTAGCTTAATCTTTCCCTTCCCCAAATCTGATATCCAAAAATCTATGTCTTTATATTTGAATTTCAATAGCTTTGGCAAAACTAATGTTGAATGTCACACGACTCACAATTTTAAAATGGAACTATGCCAAGTCTACCATATTTTTAATTTAAATATATATGAAAAACAAGCTTATGTCTCATATTAGTCACTAACATACATTTTTACAGTCTTCTACTTTTCTTTGTTATATTTACCAATATGTTATAATACCACTAATAACAATGGTTGGGCTGGGATTTAGCTCAGTTGGTAGAGTGCTGCTCTGCAGTCTCTGAGGTCCAAAGTTTGATTCCCAGCACCACAAAAAAATGGGAGAAGGACGTGGCAACCCACTCCCGAGGCAATCCCCAAACAATCTGCCATTGAAAACCCTATGAGGTTCACTATGCATCGGACACAACTCGACAACACCTAACAAATAACAATGGTTATTATGTCTTAAGACACTTATTCCATTACAAAACCTATCTAGAGATTTTTGTTAATGAGAACAGTGCTGCTCTATGAATGCTCTGTGATGATGAGAAAGTTTTATATCTGTGCAATCTGATGTAGTAACCATTAGCCACATATGGCTGCTGGACACTTGGAATGTGCCTAGTGGACTATGCTTCATTTTATTTCATTTTAATACATTGAAATTTAAATAGTCACATGTAACTAGTACGAGTGTATTTAATAGCACAGATATCTACATGTCGAGAATAATTTTAGGGACTGAAGAAATTTAATTTAAAAGACTCAAGACGAGTAAATTGACCAACTCTGCTAATGGTTGCCCTGGGCAACTCATAAGGTGATTTCAATGTATCATTCTGATTTCGAAATGTAGTAGCTCTTACCTGCATGGTAGGCACATAAATTACAATAATTGATTACATGTATAATATTTTTAAATTATTTGCAAAGAAAATTCTAAATGGATCTAATATTTTGAGTTCATGGCCTAGCCCAGCCATTGAGTGGGCACATCATTTTGAGAAAATAATATTGAATATTAGATTTCATTGTTTAGCTGGATTAATGTTATCATTAATCAATAGGATGTAATAAATTATGTTTCATTTTTATACTGTGGGAAAATATATATGTATAAGCTACTATAAAATAATAGTAATTTTAATATGTGTAGTGATTTATATCGTGTAACTCTGAAAAGAATGGAGGTTGTTAGACACAATGAAATATGTCCAGTAGAGAGGACAAAATCCTGTATGCTGAAGAACAATAAGGCATCTACAAGGAATCTTTCTCTAAGGAGGTATCTCCTTGATGTAAGAGCACAAGTTTCATTACGCTATGAACAGATGGAATCACCCAATCAAGAGCACATTTTGGTGCTGATGTTTTTTATTCATTAACACTATGTTATCTGGGGCTGGGGTTTAGGTTAGTTTGTAGAATGGTCTCTGCACTATCTGAGGCCCTAGGTTCAATCCCCAGCACCACAAAAATAGGAGAGGGATGTGGCAACCCACTCCTGAAGCAATCCTGAAACAGCCGGACATTGAAAACCCTATAAGGGTTGCTATGAGTGGGACTTACTTGATGGTACTTGATAACAACAACAACATTGTTATCTAGTTTTAATGGTAGTAAGAAAATCTCTTGATTTTTTTTTTTCTGAAAAATTCAGCATAGTAGACAATAGCTTTCCCTAAGTCAGGAATATAGTTTTGGCTTGAATTTCAGTTTGAATGTTAGTTTATATGATAAACACACTGCATTAGTCAGCTCTCTATTGCTATAACAAAAAGGCTGAGATAATCAACTACCTAACAGTGCCATAAGATAACAACCAAGCCTTTTTGCCATAGGGGTATTTGTGGAATATTTAAGATTCAGGCCATGACACATACTATCTAGTTTAAATATTAAAGGGTAATATCTTGGATTTTTGAGAATTTGTGGAGTAATAGTAGTTTAATATAATGTATGTCATGGTGGTGGGAGAAGGACCTGGCAATCTACTCCCAAGGCAATCCCAAAACAGTCAGCCATTGAGGGTCACTATGAGTCGGATACCGACTGGACAGCACCTAACAACAACATGTCATGGTGGAAACATCTTTGTTTTAAGTAGTGATTTCTTTTTTTTGTACTGGGGGTTGAACCCAGGGCCTCATGCTTGCATGCTTTGCAAGTGCTGGACCACTGAGCTACACCCCCAGCCCATTTTTTTACTTTTTGAGACAGAGTCTCACTAAGTTACGCAGACTGCCTCTGGTCTCAAACTTGTGATCCTCCTGCCTCCACCTCTGGAGCCGCTGGGATTACAAGCGTGTGCCACTGTGCCCAGCTAAGAAGTGATTTTTTAATGTACTAAAAATGTGGGAAGAAGTCCTTTTCAAAAAATCTTGAATCAATTGACTGAATAAAGTTAAAAGTCACTTACCAACATACCCAATTCCCTACCAAACAAAAATAATAGATTAATTTTTTAATTAAGTGCTAAACTAGCAAAGAAAAAAAAGAGAATAAGATGACTTAATTTATGCAAGACTTAAATATTCATGATTAGTTCTGGACAGTATATACAAAGGCCAGAATTCATAAATTTGAAAAGGCAATCATTGGACCAACTGGTGGTTTTGTCTACAGAACTGCATAAACAATTTGCCTACTTTCCACTAAATGGACCAGATGCTTTGTTGTCATGTAAACACAATCTAAATGAGATCCACAGATTTTCCCCCAAACCTCATTTTAGATAAATGTTTCTTGGCTGATCTTATTCTATGTCTGTTAACAATTTATTCAGGGTTATTTGATTAGCTTTCAAGTCTTTTGCCATCTCTTGTCCATCCTGTAATGGGCAGGCAAACTGATGGAGAAAATGATGCAAGTGCAGACACATAAACATGGAAAGAAAGGTCTTTGGAAGCCACCCACTGCCCACAGTTGTCAAGCGTTTCTCATGAAGGGAGTGCTTAAAAGAGCATGGGAAGTTAAGTCCAAAGTGCTTCCCCATTTGAAATCCCCCTCTCCTGGGAGCTTTAGAACGAGAATCTTTTCCCCTTGTACTAAATATTCTGTCTGTTTAACACTTCTACTTCCAAAGCTCTTCAAGGCTTCAGGTAAATAAAAGGTAATCTTCACATATGATATATTAATTGTATTTAGTCTCTAATTAATTTCATAAATACACACCTTCCTGATGATGAAAATTCACATGGTCCTCTAATGTGTATTTATCTCTGAGAGGAGAAATGAAAGAAGGGAGAATGGCAATAAGAACAAGAAAAACCCACAATGTACAAGAATCTAGCTCTTCATATCAATTTCGATGTACACTATTTTATGTTCTCACAACCATTTTGATTTTTTGACTCTTAGTAAGAAATCGATCATAAATCAGGTATTCTTAGTAGTCTACTCAATTTTAGAGTCAGTATGATTTCCCAGTATAGATTCATTTGTAGTTTTGCTTCCATCAATCGTAAGATTTGGGAACCAAATTGAGAGAAATTGCACTCTATTAGAAGTATTCATACTCAGACCCTGTTGGCACTATTGAAGCAATTCAGTGAAATGAATAATTATGTTTGTCATTGTCTATCACAAGATGATATATTGGTTACTGAAACAATATCCAATGTAAAAAAAGTTTTTAAACAGCTTCATGTGAAGGATGGGGCTGGGGTTTAGCTCAGTTGGTAGAGCACCGCTCTGCAGTCTCTGAGGTTCTGAGTTTGATTCCTAGCCCTGCAAAAATGGGAGAAGGCTATGGCAACCCACTTCTGAGGCAATCCCGAAACAGCTATTGAAAACCCTGTGAGGGTTGCTGAGTCGGACACAACTCTTTGACGGCACCTAACAATAATAACAACATGTGAAGGATGAGAACAATGGGTAGGAGAGTGCACTTTTTTAGGACATCGTCTTTGATTTTCTAGAGGTTGCCTATGTGCTGTTGGATAGCTTGCTGAGCATCGAGGTACAACCACAATGAATACTGGAGTATGAGCTGCCATCCAGGGTTTTGGGCTTCTGAGAGAGCTCTTTCTGTTAGAATATACTACTCTTTGGTGCTTTCAATATTCATCTTAGGGGATATTCTTTCTATTATCACTAGTTCACTTGCTAATATTTTAGTACATTGACAGAAATAGAGTATCCAGAACAACAGAAAGAATACCCCTCAGATGTGGTCTTTCTACCAATATGACATTGCTTCCTTTTCTAGTCATACTGAATGCATTCAGGGGCAAGAAATTATATGATAAAGATTCCTGGAAATGAAGTCAGGCTTATAGAATGTATCATAATATTGGGGTTGAGATGTGATGATCTTTACTTTCTTACACATTGTTATGTAGAGCTATTAATAAATTAATGTTTTCTTAAGAACAGAAATGGAGAAATCATGGAAAAATAGTGCTTCAAGCTGGATTGTATATCCATGAGGGACAGAAATGTGTCTGACATGTTTTTTGCTGTATTACCAGAACCTTGCCTGAAAAATGACAGTGTTAAATAAATATTTGTTAAATTAATCAGCAAACATTTGTCAGGAATATTGCAGAGACCATTTTTAGAATCAACTTTTATATTCTATGCTTAGAATTAAATATAGCAGGTACTGAAAAGTATGCAATTGAGAACACTTAAAACCACAATATTTAATGGGGAATTCAAAGAACATTGATTTTATACATGAGTATTTCATGACCATAAATTGCTATTGTGAAATTGTGTTTGATTTTCAAAATAAATAGAAAATATAATATTTAAATATCAAAGAGTATGATTTTGTTATATATTTCATCATTTAAAATTTCTGTGAATCTATTTTTCAGCAAGTAATGATCCAATTGAGATTGATAATTGAAATTTCACAAAGTCATAGTTTTAATTTTGCTTAGACTATGTTAGATCACGTGGCTAGATATTATTCATGCATATTCCATGAACGAACTCTATGATCCCCTCTTTGAAAAAGGATTCTGTTGCTAACCATGTTGTATTAAGTTATGTGCTGCATTTGAACCATACAATAGTTAGTTCTTAAAAACTGGCAATTACTATTCCTTTAGTCTTTTTGAGAAAGTCACTTTTTATTTAAGCATCATAAACAATGCCCAGCTGAGATTTCATAAAATATAGTGCGTTGTTGGAAGGAACAAAACACAATTTGAACTAAGTCAAGGAAAAGGAATTAGTGTTTTACTAAGTTGCAGGAAGAATTGAACCACCAAACCATGGGAAGAGCATGGGTGTTTTGGGGCTCTGGGATTTTTTGGGTCAAAAGCAACAAAGTCTCGTTCTGCTTTTCTTCACTTCTGTTCCCCCAGAGTGTTGGCCTTGTGTTGTTTTACAGAAGACCTGCATCTTCCTCTCTTCCTCTTAGTGGGGCATACGCCTGCCTGCAGCAACTTGGGTTCATATCTCCTGGCTCAGTTGCCAAGAAAAACTTACTCTGTTGTTCCAAGTCCAGCTCAAGATGATCTGAGAACAGGACTTGAATTGGGTCACTTCTCTATCCCTTGACCAATCATATGCAATCAGGAAGAAAGGGTACTATATGAATATGGGGGCTACTGTGAGTCCTAAATATTGTGGCATGGAGGAAAGGGAAGAAAAGGGATACTATTGTTACCAGTGGATGAAAACTGTACTGGAAACAAAACCACAAATGTCTCTGTAGGACTGAAAATTTTTTTTATTATATCTTATGCAATATTTTGGACATACCCTAAAAATTGTTTGTTTATCTAAAATTCAAATTTAACTTGACACACTGTATTCATATATGTATGTGCTAAACCTGGCAACTCTATCTTTGTGACACCTTACACACCAACTTATGTTTTCTGGTTATATTTTCACAAAAAGGAATTCAGGAAACACGTAGTTAACCCTCTGTATCTGTGGGTTCTGCCTCCACAAATTCAACCAACCATATATCAGAAACACTTGATAAAAAATGTCTATATTGAAAATCTACATTGCTTTTTTCTTATTTTTATTCCATAAAATATGTAGTATAATAGTGTTCGCATAGCATTTACATTGCATTGTATAATTTAGAGATGATTTAGCATATATGGGAGGATATGTGTAGGCTATATGCAAATCCTATACCATTTTATAGAAGAGGATTGAGCACTTGTGGATTTTAATATCCACAGGGGTCCTAGAATCAATTCTCGATGGATACTGACTGCATTAGTTCTTTGATCTTAATCTTACAACCCTTTATAGGTACAGCATCCTGTAACAACTAGGAAATGAGATGCTTGCAGGGAAATTGCCTTGTGTCTCACTGTGAGTTCTGTCTTATTTTGTTTGTTCAACCTTCTCTCAGTGATCCAGAACCAAGCTGTCAGTTTAAGATCACAGAATGTTTGATGGAAATTTAACATGTTATTCCACAGCTAATGTGTTCATTCTTGCAAATTTTACTTCTTGGTTGCTTTTATTCTTGAAGTGTTTAAATTGATTATAGAAATGTGACATTGAGTCTTGTGGTTTGAAAAGGCCCATCTGCTATTGAGGTATTTTAAGTTTCATATTAAAAAATATAATTACTTTGTTAAACCAGGTATTTATAGTAAATACTTTGTATATTTATACAAGTAACACAGGAAAGAACTCAGTTCTGTAGAATGCTCTAAAAGAAATGCTAAACATCTATCCCTTTCATCTGTAGTTTAAGGAACTGATCCAGAAAGATTATGACTTATCCAAGGTCAGTTACTACTAGTAGCAGAGATGAAGATAATTGATAAATTTTAACCATAATATAAAGCAAAATTTGCTTTATGTAAATGTAAATGTAAAATGTAAAAATGTAAAAATTTGTTTATGTAAATTCCTAGCATAATTCCTCTAATCAGTTTAAATAGCTTTAGCAGTTTCAAGTAACTCTTACTTTAAAAAATTACCAATTTTAAAGGATACAATTATGCTTTCTACATTGAAATGATGAAGGAACTATATGAAGCCAAAGAGGTTCAGTGGCTCTTCCAGGTCAGATGCCTCAACAAACAGTGAAAGGAATTCACCACAGAGGAATTGGAAATCAGCTGGCATCATGGAGCTTTCAATTCAAAACAAATATGGGAGAGTTGTTCTACCAATGTGTCTTTTTCTAACATTAATGAATACTGACCTAATTGAAGTAGTCTGAGGCCCCTTTATACCTTGTTAATCATCTTGATTATGCTGTCAGGAGCTGAGCATACTTCAATATATAGAACCAACACTGGATACTCAGAACCCACTATTCTCAGAAGCAATGAAAATAAATAATCTTCTGTTTTTATTGACATAATATGGTCCCAACATGGAGGCAGAGCACATAGTTGCTTATATGATATACTTTCAATTTCAATAAAAATCATCAAGAAGAAGACAGGAGGATGATGATATTTCCCAGGCAACCTCAGGAGAAGGCAGGTTCAGTCAAATATATCGGTGATAATTTAGTATAGCTGTGATCAGCATCCAAACAAGGTGGCATTCAAACTCCTTATAGAAAAGTGCCTATTCACTGAAGAAAACTGGAGACTAAAGCTAAAAATAGAATCAACTAGAATATGCCATGTGTATGATGACCATAGCCCGAGCTGGCCCACAAGAGACCTAGATTAATACTTATTCTCCCAGCATAAATAACAATGTCCTTTTACTCTCAGAACCTCCCAATTTGCATTATAAATTTCATGGGCCATCTTAATGGAATAATGTGAACTATACTTGTGGGCTGGGGTGTAGCTCAGTTGATATAATGCTTCTCTGTGAGCTCTGAGGCCCTGGGTTCCATCCCCAGCACTGCAAAAATGGGAGAAGGACCTGGCAGCCCACTCCTGAAACAATCAGCTATTGAAAATCCTATGAATAGCTGAGAAGTACTGGCATAGTGCCAAGCGTGGCACAGTGTTGGGTAGTGTTTCATTCTGTCATACATAGGGTTGCTATGAGTTGGACATGATGGCACCTAACAACAATAAACAACGATACTTGTGATGTGCCTCAACTCATCTGAAGCTCTTTTACACTATTAGAAATTCTACTATGATGTGTGGGCTGGGATTTAGCTCAGTTGGTAGAGCAATGTGCTGCAGTCTCTGAGGCCCCGAGTTCAATTCCCAGCACCGCAAAAATGGGAGAAGGACCTGGCAATCCACTCCCAAGGCAATCCCAAAGCACTCAGCCATTGAAAACCCTGTGAGGGTAGCTATGAGTCGGATACCGACTCGATGGCACCTAACAACAACAACAACAACTATGATGTGTTCTTGAACAAATCAGATATTTATGGGGAAAACAGGAATTATTAGAGAAGCCAGAAGGATGGAACAAAAGGCTAGAACATGGGTAGTAGTCTTTAACATGTGAATAATGGTTCTTTAAAAATTAACAAAAAATAAGCAAACAAAAGACTTTGCTTGTTGTGCCCAAGATTGAGATATCCAATCACTTGTACACAAGATTTTACTACTATTTAATTAGTTACTTTCTTCCTCACCAAAATAAGAGTAATGAGTGTCTGATTGGAATACTTTTTAATGTAATGATCTAATGTGATATGAAAATATGAGTTTCATACAGACAATCAACAAATTCTGTTCATGGCTACTTTCAGGTCAGAATGTTTAGGACTGGGAAAGGAATCGAGGGAGAGGAAATGTTTTCTTGGTTATGCAAACTCAGCTGGCTTTCCTAATGTCTCCGGGCATGTGTGACAATCCATCATTCTTGTCTACTGTCTACCTTTTCCTGCGGAAGTTCATTGCTTTAGATTCCCTCCAATAGTTCATCACGCTTTGTTCTGGTAAGGGCTGGAGTCATGGAGAATACAGTTGAACACTTGCCTCTGGCTCAGTTTCCAGTCTTGGCAAGGCCAGACTCCAGGATGGAGACAGAGACAGGAATCTGGCCATGAGTATCTGTTCCAGTTATATTTCTTGCCAGGCTAGGATCTGGTCCTTATTTGAACACCTGAGACCCTGCTTTCCATCTCCCTGGTTTGGTGGGTTAGACAATTATTTCCACTGTCAGATATGGATAAGATTGCTAAAACCAGAAAAAACACAAGACAGTGATTGTTAAGAGATTTGATCTGCAATTGTGACTAAAATTCATTGACATATAACATTTCCAAGAATATTTTTCCAAGAAGTAACACTTCTTACAGAAGATTATCAAGTTCTAGCTCTATCCAATTAACTTATGATGTAGACATTTTCACAAAAAGACCAAATGTTGAGTTTTGAATAAAACATGTTGATGAACAAAGTCAAAAGAAGAATATGTTACATTGACACAGATACCCTATCTCTATAAAAACATGTTTTATTTGTGTTTATTAACCAATGGGAATTGATTGATGAAAAGCTGTGTGTTATTTATTGCTATATAGTCTCTTGCTTCTATTCACAACTATCCTCTATTAAGTTTTATTTAAGTAAGAGCCTGGAAGATGAAGAGATTCCAGATTCTAAACACTGACTGGTAGGAAATCTGGAATACAGAAAGACCAACTTCATCCTAGGCCCTATGTCAGGCACAGTTTTGTGTTTTCTTTCTTTCTTTCTTTCTTTCTTTCTTTCTTTCTTTCTTTCTTTCTCTTTCTTCTTTCTTTTCTTTTCTTTTCTTCTCTTTTAATGTCTTAATATTCAGGATTTGTTTGAAGTTGTCTTATAAAAATGTTTTTCAACATCTCTTTCCCACACGTGTCTAGATAATTAACAAAGCAGTAGAAAGAGATCAAAGCTATGGTTATTTTCTCTGTTCTTTACACAATAAATGCCCCAGGTATCTGTCGAGTATTTGATATAAAAAAGAAGCCTGCCACAGTCATATCCATTGATATATGCTACCAATATTCTGAACTGCTAACACATTTGCCTGTTACGTCAAGGCATCTAAAAGTTTAAAGCTTGGCAAAGCTATGTTTTTCTTTTTCTTCTTCTATAATCCCAGGGTAAACATTAAGCAGACAGCATTTCTGCTTTGAGCATTAAAGGGGGGAAAAGACGGAATTTGAAAAGCCTACTAGTACACTTTGGGGATTTCACAAAGTGTCGTTTGGCTGGGAGCTGAGTGGAGAAGCTGCCATTTTGTACACGGGATAGGAGGGAAGCCGCATGGCCTCATTCATAACTTCACAGCTACTGCAAATATCAGCTGATGAATATTTATGTTATCCCTGGCATAGACCCAAAAGAAAAACAAGTGAGGGAAAGAGAAAGTTAGAAAAAGGTCGCCTGAACTCTGTGGGATTTTTTTTTTACCAACACTTTCCATGCGCGAGCAGTAGCCCTGAATGAAGTCATTCTGTGCCGAGGCCCTACACAGGAAAACAGACTCTGTTCATTAGCTCCCAACACTTTGTTTGAACCTTGTACATTTGTGAGGTCCTGAAAGGGAAACCCTTTTCCTTAAATCAAACACACAGGTTATACAGCTACCTTATTATTATTATTTTTGAGGTAAATTATTGCAAATTGCTCTTCACTGTATAGTAATTTTAATGGTTCAAAAAAGAGCACATCAGAGAAGATACACACACACACACACACACACACACACACACACACACACACACACATATATTTTTTTCAGGGGCAATTATTGTACTCCAGGGTAATATTTTATTTAAAATATAATAATTTGCTTTACTGTGATAATTAGTAAAGTTATTTGTTTATGTATACTTAAAATAATTTTCTGAAACTGTAACCCAATAAAATTATTATTTTTTAAATGTACTGGAGATTTCAGTTTTATTCAGGAAAAGTGTCCCTTGATCTCTCCTGTTAAAGAAATAATCACTTGAGGCTTTTTATTTAAATTCTGGACCCCTCCATTGTTTCTGTGTTCATTATTATCATCTTCATGCTCTGCTGCCATCTCTGCCATCTTTGTCACCTCCAGGCTGACCTGAGGCTATAGAAGCATGAAAAGGAAATTCATGAAGACAAGAGAAGTTTTCCACCTGCCAATATTTCTATTATCAGTTTTGGTTCAGAAAAGGTTCAAATGTTTGGTTACGATGAAACTTGTGGCCACTTTCTTGGTTTCAGTGCTATTTTCTAATCCACATGGCAGGCAGGTGTCAAGAGTTGGGATACTCAGAAGTATTTTATTGAGAAGAGGAAAAGATCCATGTAATTTATACAGGAAGCACTTCCCAGAGGCACAGGGAAGTGAGAAATAAAACCAGACACAGAATGAAAGATAATAAGCAGGGGAAATTCCATCCTCAGCTGGATCCTATAAAGAGCCCCTTGGGGCATAGTTTTGCCTAAGAGTTTTTCCAGTTTAAGGTAAGGAAGATAGGATCTGATACTCCTATCAATAGTCCAATATTGGCTAAGAGCTATCCACTAATGGTGTTACAGGAGGATGCATTGGGTGACCAACCACCTCCTTTTCCCTAGGATTCTCCTTCTTTTAGCACTAAAATTTCCACACCTTGGAAAATCCTTTAGTACCAAGCAAACCAGGCTATCTAGTCATCCCTGAAGGCTGTAAATTCCTAAGTACTTCTAGCTCTTTAGGAAGCAAAGTGTTTTCAATAACTCAAGGTCATCCTTCTGAAGGGAGTCACAGGTGCAAGCTACATGAAACAAGGCCCACTGAAGCTTCTGGATGGGCATAAAGCCATGACATGTCAGTTTAGGACCAGTCAAGACTTGTAAGTATATTTGTGAAAACGGATTAGCTCTTAAATGAAGATGACTATCAACTGACAAGTGAGAAAATAACAGAGTGAACTTGAACACAATATCTGCAGACACCACAGGGGTCGGGGGTAATAATAATAAATAATTACTCTTGGTCAATGAGTCTCCTTCAATATCCTGCTTTCTGTAACACTATGATGTCTAATGTTGAAGGTGCATCTCACACATGTGGTGAAAACTAAGGATGAACCTTCCATGACCCAACCCAAGATCAGCAGAATCTCAGAGTGCTTTTGATTTAACTTCTACAAATGAATAACTACCCAAAGTAAGTGGTGAATAATTTGCATAATTCACCTTTTTCTTGGCTTATAAAAATAAAAATAAGATTTTGTTCTTGTGTTTCTTTCTGTCTTGTAAAAATAAAAGAGAGTGAATGAAAAATGGGTCAGTTTACTAGCACGGGCTGGTACACATGGGAAATGAAGTGTCTTTAACTTCGTGTGTTGTCAGTAACAATTGCCTCATGTTTCAAACTTGGTTCTTTCAGTGTTATGCTCAGCTTTTCAAGACCCTGATGGGGCAGGCCCACCTAGAGGACTTATTGTGGGTGTGCTTCCTTCCACTGGAAGAAGTATATTATCCACACAAACTTGCATCTCACACATCTCACAGTGCATTCCTGCTCCAGAGGAATAAGGACCCAGATTTAACAGATTCTAGTTAAATAGCTGCAAAAGTATGTGGCAGAATATTATAGTATAGGGACTTGCAAAGAAGAGAATTTTCTTTCCATTGCTTACTTCACTGAGAAAACAATCAAGATGCTGCCTTTTGGTAATTCTTTTTTTTGTTGTTTTTATTTGGGTGTTGAACCCAGGGCCTCACACACAATTTGGAAGTGCTCTACCAATAGGCTGCACCCCCCAGCTCACTTTAAAAATAATTTCTTTTTTTCTTTTATTAGATATTTTTAATGTACATCATAATGTGATTCATTTTGACATGCTTTTCATTGTGACATTTTCATATATGCATTTTGATAAACGTTATTCATACAGGTTACCCCTTACCTTCCCCTATGCTTCTCCCCATCCCACCCTTCCCATCTAAGTTTCCCATCTAAGTCTTCTCTATCTTTTACTTAGTAGTATTTTTCTATATGTCCTTGGGTTCCAGTTCTGTTTCAGATAGAAACTTTTCCTGTAGTGGTCTTTGTTTTTATCTTGTTAGAACAATTACATGCGACTAGAAATAATTTCTTTTTATTTAGTGACAAGGTCTCACTAAGATGCCCAGACTGCCTCTGGCTTTGAACTTGCAATCCTCTTGCGTCAGCCTCCTATGTCACAGGGATTAGAAACATGTACCATCATGCAGGCAAACTTTTGGTAATTCTTAAACTCTTTGGTCAGGGGTTTCCACTGTTACAGTTCTCCTTCAAAAACAGTAACTCAGTTTATTGTTTAAGCATCAGGATAATCTTTGGATGATGAGAAGGGAAAAAATAGAAACAACAACAAAAGCAACATCCGTAAAAAAATAAAGATTTACTGTTCCTGAATTATTAATGATGAATATTTTGAAAAGGTAAAAACTGATGGTTGAAGATGGTCAAATTCACAAGAACTGAGAACAACAAAACTATGAATAAATTATAGCAGCTCCAGAGAAGTAAATTTATGGCATGCTAGAAGAATAATATTTATTGAAACTCTATCTTTAAAAATGGCACAGATCAAAAATATGGCTAGGTTTGCGACATTTTAGGCCTTATTTTATTATAGGTTTTGAGGTTTGAGGGAGCACTTACCTAAGCATTTAAGCTACTGGCTAAGTAGTTTTATGTACATCTTCAGACTTTTATATGACAGATGAGAGCAATTACTCAACTGCATTATACAAATGAAGATTTTGAATCAAAAGTAATGGTTTTTCTATCAATGGAAAAATTCTATGCAAAGAAACAACAAGGCTAAATGCCTAAGATATTTCCATTGCAGCAAATTCATAAGAAGTAAGTGATGACTATTTATTTCTAAAATAACATCTATAAGAAATAGTATGGTCAGATTCCAGTTCCAAATGCATAAAGTTCCAGAACAAGAAAAGACAATGTAGCCTAACACACATTGGGTTTTACTCAATTGGCAATACTGGGAGAAAATTTTGTTATTAGTATAAGTTACTCTAATACTATAACTAAGGACAAACTAATTATATCATTTAGGTATAGAATTTTCTCTAGATAAGATTTGTCCTCTTCTGTTTCCACTTAGAACCAACTGGATTAATCCATTGGATATCTACCTACAAATCAATTAAACCAAATTTTAATTTTAAAAAAGTTTTATGGAGGTTTTATATTTTCTAAGCATAATCTTGATCATGTAGTATAGCTGGAATTACAAGATTACATAAAGCTAGAGACTTCTCTAAGGCTACAGAGCTCTGCTCTTTACTTGCTTAGCATGCATGAGGCCCTGGGTTCAACACCCCCGTACTTCAAAATTAATTAACTAATTAATTAATTCATAGAATGTATTAGTATTCTTGTACTGGACTACTGGCTAATTGCACATTATGTTTTCTATTGTCATACTTTGTTGTTGTTGTTGTTGTTGTTGTTAGGTGCTGTCGAGTCGGTATCCGACTCATAGCGACCCTCATAGGGTTTTCAATTGTCATACTTTACATATAGTAAAATTCACTCTTTCTATTGTACAAATCTGACAGTTTAAATAAATACATAGTTCTGTAATTATCATCTCAATCAAAATATAGAATAGTTTCCTTGTCCCTCCAAATTTTCCCTTGTTCCTTTGGAGGCATACTTAGTTTCTCCTTAGCTTGTAATCACTGATATGGTTTCTGTCTATAAAATGTAGTTTTCACTTTTCCAAAATGTCATTAAATAGAATAATTCAGTATATTAGTAGCCTTTTCAAAATTGGGTACTTTCACTTAAAATAATGCATCTGAGATTCATCCATGATGTTAGATGAATTAGTAATTCCTTCATTTTTACTGTTGAGTGGTATTTCATGTGCCATAGTTTATTTCTCATTTATTTATGGGCCAAATTTTGAGATTACAGATAAGGTACTGTAATGAATAATGCACAGATTTTATTAAACACAAATTTTCATTTTACTTGAGGATATACCAAAAAGGAGAATGGCTGAATATATTTAATTATACAATGAAATTGTCAACTGTGTTCCAGTGATTATGCTGTTTTTAATTCTATCAGAAATATAAAATGTTTTCAGTTACTTTCAGTTGCTTTATGTCTTTTAGTATTAAAAGTGTTTTAAAACTCTAAACATTACCAGGTGTGGTGGTACGTGCCTTTAATCACAACACTCAAAGGGCGAAGGCAGGAGGATGGAGAGTTCGAGGCCAGCCTGGACTGTAGAGTGAGACTCTGTCTAGAAACAAAAACAAAAACAAAACCCAAACAGCAGCGCTAATAGCAATAAAAATTAAAACTTTAAACATTCTTATAGGTATGTAGTAGTATTTCACTGTGGCTTTAATTTCCATTTTCCTTTTGAGTACTAATGTGGAGGATTTTGTTAATTCAAGTTTTTGGCCATAAAATTCAGTAATTTGCTTTCTTTTTTCTGTGTTTTGATAGCTCAATATATATTCTGAATACATGTTCCTTATCAGACATGTGATTTACAATATTATTGTAAATTATGTATATAATGAAAAGACAATATTATTGTCTTTTCATTCTCTTAACAGTGTCTGTCAAAAAGCAAAAATTCTTAATTTTTGAATGTCCATTCATCGTTTTTTCTTTAATGATTGTATTTTGGTGTCAAATCCAAGATTATCTTATTTTATTCAAGGTCATAAAGAATTTCTTTTATGTTTTCTTCTGATAAATGTTTTCTTTGATAAATTCGACTAACCTTTCTGAGATCAGTTTCTTTACCAATGTAATGTGTGACTGCATTAACAGAAATTGAAGTCCTTGTCTTCTCTTCCTTTCCTTTTTCTTTTCTTTCCCTTTGCTGTTACCCACCTACACTTCTCAAACCCCCTCCCACTCTTTCCCTCTTGTGTCATTTCTTCCCATTCTTCCTCTATCTGGTCAGTAGATGGTGCTGCGCTGCAACACATATACTTGCAGATTTCTTAAAATTTTTAAGTATCTCATTATGTCATCTGTTAATTCGATGACTTCTGCCTACATTTTGAAAAACAGTCATTAAATTGTTAATAGAACAAAAGTATTCACACCTTTCCCTCTTTGAGAAGCAGAATCTCAGGCATGCGTCAGACTACTTAAACTGGGTATATATTTTCACTGGCAAAGTTGTCAATGGATAAAAGCTTTTGATTAAGAGGAAAAATAAAATTAAAAAGCAATGATAGGTAGGAACCCTGAAAACCCATAATATGATTTTATATGATATTTGAGTTGGTATTTGTTTACCCAATAGTAAAAATAGGATGGTTGTGAAGAACACAGGCTAGGAAGCTCCTGTATGCAAAATTAAATCCCAAGGTTTGTTTGTTTGTGAATCACACAGCCAGTTGGCTGTCTTGACCCAGTATGACTTTTGTGGCGACAGCTGTTTCTACCAAGATTTGATGCCCGAGAGTGAGGGCAGAGCTGGTGGTTGAGAGATGAGATTGAAATGGGAAGTGCGAGATGGATTTCTTTCTTTAGAAAGGAAACCATGAGTTTCAGATATTCACAGTTGAAATCATAGTTCTAGCTTCATGTAATGCTTTTACTTCCTAAGCAACAAGAGGGAGGTATGCATGGTCAGTTGTTATTTTATGTCCCCTTAGGTTACAATTTAATGATGGATGTTTCATTTTCCAAAAGTTTAGCAAACTGTGAAGGTTTCCAGAAAAGGCACTACATTTGCTTGCAAAGAATCTAACCTGTACTGTTCTGGTCCAAGAACCCTGAGGGTGCTATGGACTCATGTTCCCTTTAGCCTGGTTTTCCAAAGGCCAAATGAAAGGCCCTTCTTGGTGTTGATGGCACCATCCTGAGATTTCCACAAATAAATCTTAATAACATTCACTTGCTAGTGCCTTATGGCTTCACAAAGCAATTTTCCAAACACTGTCAATTATCTCTTTCCTTAGAAAATGGAGATTCAAAGTAGGGCATCAGAGATCAAATAAAGAGGTCAGAGAAGAAGAAATGCATAGATCAGTGAATCTCCACTTGGATGTTTCAATTTAGCAAATTCTAAACTGAGCTTCTGATCTGCTCTCCACTCTGCTTGCTTTTTGTCTGCAACATCTCAATAAATGACAATGCCAAACTTTCAGTTGCTCAGCCCTTAAACTTTGGAGCTGTCTTTGATTTCTCTCTTCCTCTTTTCATGTACACCTGATATATAAGCGAAATCTGTTGGTCCCACCTTTCAAGTGTGATCAGATTCTGAACACTTCTCACCACCTCCCCTGGTCTCATCCATCATCATCTCACGCATGAATTAGGACAATATTTTTCTTACACATTTCTCTGCTCCAACTTTTGTCCCAACTTCAAAAAAATTTCAGCATAGTAGCAATAATGAGTGGGCTCGGATTTAGCTCAGTTGGTAGAGCACCGCTCTGCAGTCTCTGAGGTCCTGAGTTCGATTCCCAACAACACAAAAATGGGAGGACATGGCAACCCATTCCCAAGGCAATCCCGAAACAATCTGCCATTGAAAACGCTATGAGGGTTGCTATGAGTCAGACATGACTGGACAGCACCTAACAACAACAACAACAACATGCAATAATGATGTTAAAGGGTGTCCAAATCTGACTCTCTTTTGCCTTCCAATGTCTTTCCATTTCACACATCTCACAGATAAGAAAAGCAAAATCATGCAATACCCTACAAAGCCCTATGTAATGGGACCACTCTGTCCCTGGGACCCCTCATTTTATGTCACTCACACACTCCACTTCAGCCATTCTTGTCTCTTTTCTGTTTGTCAAGCTTTCCAGGAAAAATCTTACCTTAGCGTCCACTCACTACTCTTTTCCTTGAATGCTTTCCCCCTAGATGTGATTCCCACTCTCATTTCCTTTCAATCTTTACTCAATGTCACTTTCTCACTGTGGCCTTCTTTGGCTGCTATACTAAAAATTGGGCCCTTTCTAATACTTCCTGACACTTTCTCAGATTAATTTTTCCCATTAGCACTTATTACAAACATATTACAATTTGTATGCATTTCTCTTGCTTAACTTCCTATAAACTCCTTGAGGGCAGGGATTCTTTGTCTATTTTCCTCATTATTCTATCCCCAAAGCATACAGTACTGCTTGGCACATGGTAGTCATTCAATAACTGTGACTGATCAACTGACTGTTGTTTTCCACCTCACTTCCATGGTACTTCAGAGGTCCTGGAAGACAAACCAAAAGAAAAGAATTAACACTTGATTAGATTGCTGGTTTTGGAAGATTTCCTGTTATAAAGATTGAAACATAGAATTCAATGCTCCACTATCATTTTGTGAAAAAAAAATGTAGTTTCATAGTCTTACTCCTGGGAATTCTGTTTTGATAGGTCTGGGAATCCATATTTTTATGTGTTCAAGTGATGTTAAGTCTTAACCACACTTGGAGACCCAATAGCTTACAGAATGGTTTCACATTAATTGCACAGATATTTAGTGAGCATATTCTGTATGACAGAAATTATGTCAGGCAATGGCTCTGGCCTGGAGCTTGCTAGGAGAGACAGATGTGCAAAATATACTTGCATTGTAGTATAGTAAATGCTTTGCTGAGGTGTCTACTACCTGTAGAGGTTGCAGATATCATAAGAAGAATGGATCTGGAATGAATCTGAAGAATTCTCAGAAGAAGTAACTCATGGTAAAGAGGAGGTGTCGAGGCAGGTGAAGGACAGGACACTGAAGACAAAGAAAACACCTTGGTCTTTGTGTTCAAGGCAATTACTAGATTCCTAATTGTTTTTTTTTTTTTTTGGACTCTCTCAAAGTCATGCTTTATGCTCAACAAAGGGGGCAAAGTTAGGTAGCCCTCCACTTTTCCAAGAAGCATCTGCTTTACTTTTCATAATCTTCTCTACCAGATACCCAGGATTCTAATTGTCTTGATAGGATACAAATATATTTCTGGTTTGTTTACCTAGTTTTCCTTTGAAATGGACTAATTTTCAAGTTCTCCCTAGTGTAGAGCAACTAAGAATTTTCCAGAATGTCCACATCTCAACAAAACAAGGCAGGTATTAGTAACAAGGGGAACAAGTGGGATGGTTTTCTTAAAATGGCCCTGGGAGATACTACATAGATCAAGGAGGAGGCTTTGCTTCCACAGGCAAAGATAAGCATTATCCTAAGTGGTTGATTGAAACACCATGTGCTGCCACTGGCAATAAGTAGTTATTACTGGATGGCCAGGATAAGGATCACTTTGTGTTGACACAACTTCTAAACATCAACGAACCAGGAACTGAAGCTCTTGTGTGTCTTGATTTCCTTCCTTGTCTCCTTCCAAAGTTCCTGCAGATGGGTGAAAATCTTGCTCCTGCAAGTGTGCATCCAAAGATATAATTATCCCGGCAGTAATTCAAGTTGTGGTAAAGCATCTGGTTCCTTGCATCTCCAAAGAACTCTCATTTAATCTACTGTGAACTCAGAAATAAAAGGTTCTTTCAACAGCCCCATGAATTAAGCAGAGCAAACATTTAGCTAAAAATAAATTTAGGGAAGGTTTCCTATATGGAAGTTACAAATAATCTCACATCCCAGCCCTCAAGCTCTCCTATTCTAGGATCATGTGATCATTAAGTATGGTAATGGCTCCAATCCTCTACTTCTTTTGCATCTGGAATGGGCTAGGGACTTGTTTTAGCTCACACAATGTGGTGAAGTGATGGTAGAAACTCACACATTATGTTCTCTCTCAAAATCCTGCAGCTCCTGTGTGCAAAAGACTGGGCTAGACAATTGGAAGGTGAGAGAAAATATAGAGTAGAGAACAGCTGTCCCAGCTCAGGCCCTTCTCAACAAGCCTGCCTTCCAGCACTGCCAGATGTCTGGAAACCCCAGCAGATGCCTAGCTCATATCAACAGAACTGGTGAACTGACCTGTAAATTTGTGGAGTTGTTTGTTATACAGCAATGTCTAACAGATAACACATTAGTTATGTATGATTTTAGTTGTAAGACAAAAAACCTGATCACAGTAGCATGGAAATTGGGTATTTATATGTCTCATATGATTGTTGTTTGTTGTTAGGTGTGAGTATCTGACTCATAGAGACCTAACATACAACAGGTGAAACAGTATTGTCAGTGCTTCTCTGCTATTCACAGTGTTTTCAATCTCAGACTTTTTTTTTTTTTGGAGCAAATTGCCCAGTCCTTCCCCCAAGCCTACAGCACCTGGTGTTCCCAGGCGGTCATCCATCCAAGTACTAACTAGGCCCAACCTTGCTTAGCTTCTGAGACCTGATGGGATTTGATTCCATAGTGGTAAGTCTTATACGGTAAGAAGGGTAAAATTAGGTTCAGGCCTGATGTGCTTTAAAGTGACATAAGTGATCCACTTATCACATCTTCTGTAACTTAGAGTGGTGGCTTTCATTCTTTCACTGATAACTCTATGGTTCTGAGATGGGTAGTTTCATCTCTAAACCTATAATGGTGTTCTGGGTGGTTTGAAGAAGAAAAGGGAAACACCAGAAGTGTGGTGGGTGTCCCCCCCCTTTTTTTAACCAGAGAATTAAACTCTTTTCTTGAATCCCCATTTCAATAAATTTCTGCTTATGTTTCTATGCAATAGGGTCATCTGTTAGCTGGAGGGCATTTGGGGAGGAGGAATTTGTGTCTGCTGCAAAGAATAAATAAACAAGTGCTCAATTATTAGGCTATACCTTCTGAAGATTACTTTTCAGGGAGAACCTCACTAAGTTACTGACCTTGGACATGACAAAGAACTTCTCTGATAGACAAGATAGGATTGACATTCTGCTAGGGAGGTACATAGTGATGGAGGAATAGTCTATTTCAGAGATTCAAAATCTAGGACTGAGGCCTACAAAGGGACAATGTTTTGTAAAAGTAATGGAGCTAGATATTGAGGGAACAAGACTCAAAGGCATCTCTTCACATCTGTAGTCCAGGGTCTTACCACACCTAGAAAACATAAAGGCAACTCCTATGATATCAGAGTTTCTTGTCTACCCCATTGATGGCTCTTATTACCATAAAATATAGTCATCTTTCTATTAAAGCAAAGACCTGGAGGCTGTATTATTATTAGTTGAGAACTTGTGGACATTATCTAACCTTTTGGCTGCAATTTTTTCCAAAATACTGCTAAAAAGCATCACTCAGTTACTCAGAAAAATCATCCCAGATTCACTTTGTCTGTGAATCTGACCTTTCCTGTATCTGTTAAGGTGCAGAGATATATTCATTTTATGTCAGTAACTCCTCCTATTTGTCCCATTGTATCTTCCAGGTTAGGGCCAAATTACCCCTCATGCATCTCACCCCAAAGATCTAGTTCAATCACCTGCATATCTATCTGTTTCCTTAGGACTTCTCAAATCCATCTTGCATTCTGAATTCTATGTAGCTCTTTCTAAAACACAGTTCAGCCAGCCACTGTTCAGCTTGAAACTCTTTCTCCCACTCTTTCTGTAAGTACAGGGGCCTGAAAGTCAAGCCAGAAAACTATAACTTTACCTTCAGGGAGACCCCATCACAGCCAGGTTTGCTTGGGATACTTCCTATTTGCATCTCTTCTCCTTGTTCTTACTCCAGGTTAGCATCTGTCCTTTTCACTCTTAAAACTCAACCAGTTTAAGCTGGGCACAGTGGTACACATCTATAATCCTAGAGGTTGGAGACTGAAGCAAGAGGATCTCAAGTTCAAGGCCAAAGGCAGCCTGAGCAATTTAGCAAGACCCTGTCTC
Organism: Pedetes capensis; assembly: GCA_007922755.1. Lineage (NCBI taxonomy): Eukaryota > Metazoa > Chordata > Mammalia > Rodentia > Pedetidae > Pedetes > Pedetes capensis. Next base: position 39,344 of record VMDO01015820.1, read on the forward strand.
AAAATAAAAAATACAAAGAGGCTGAGGTTGCAGTTCATGAGTATAGCATTTGCCTAGCATGCATGAGACCCTGGGTTCAATCACCCCAGTACTGAAACAAAAGAAAACAAAAATACCCAAACAAACAAACAAATAAAAACTTCTACCAGTTTGGAGGATAAATTACATGATCACTCTCTATATGTTTGATTATTTCCTTCTTTGTAGCCTTTATCATTCTCTGGAAATACTGAGGAATTTCTTTGAAGCAATAAGACAGAACATTCTTCTCAATGGCTGAGTTTCCACCTTATAAGATTTGAGTGTAAATGAAATATGTATATTTGCATATAGGGAGAAGAGTGTGAGAGGTATTAACTAGTTAGCAGGGAAAATTTGGAAACTTTTACCCCACTGAAGAAGGTAGAGTGTTACTTCTTATCTTATTTGAACTTTGCAATTATCCTGATATTTGCCGTTTTTACCCCACCTGGAGGCTCCTACTGTTAGATGTTAGATGTGTTACTTAGACAAAGGAAGAGTGAGAATTTGCTCACTTCTTATGGGGGTTGAAAAAGGAAAATGACTGATTGAAGCCATGGGAAAGGAGGATAAAGCTCCTCAGTCCGAGTGTGTGGGACTTGCAGCCTCTCTTCAAACGCACTTGGAAGATTTATACTAGCAAAGCCCCTCAGCCACCCACAGTTTCTCATGTTGGGAGAGGTGAATCTGCTGAAATGTCTGTCACAAGTCCAGGAGTATGAAGATCTTCCAAAGGAAAGAGTTTCAGGGACCACCAGTTGTTAGAACTCAGTGTCTGTCCCCCTAAATGCCTTTGTTACACATGGTATTTGAAATCTTATTAACTCCTGCCAAATTCCACAGGCAATATTATAGCTCACAGAAGACCCCTTGTGGTTTACCATCAATCAATCACAAGCCAAAATGCATTTTTAGCTCCTAAGGGGGAGTAATATCCATCCCACCTAAACAAAGGTGAGCCAGATCCCAAGGGCAATCTATCTCTGCAGATCTCAGAGATATGCTTGCAACATCTTAAGCTATTCCTATAGGATAAATTTGAAACATGACCGAGAGGAATCAAAATCATTCCTGATGTGGGAGCTCATCCTAGATTAGAGAATTAAGCTTGAACATGTGTTTAGTGGTTTCCCTAAGAGAGAAAACTAAAAATAAGTAAGTTGCCGTTTTGTACTTGATAAGAAATCCATGCTTTTTCTTACTTTTGTTATGTCTTCTTTTTCTTTCTTATTTATTTAGTTTTTGATGGAGGACTCAGTAAAGCCAGAAAATGGACACATAGAAAAGGAGAATCACCAAAGGTAACAGATGTTTTTCTAATTTTGGAAAGTGTAAGGTCAAAATATGGCTTTCAAAGCTAGAGATAGGCACAAATTACCACCCTGTAAGGGTTATGGGCACTTGAAAATTTATTGTCAAGTTAATATTTTTTAAAGTTTAATATCTTGGCAGTGAAAGGAAGCGGAGGTAGCTAATTCTGGCCCTGAATTCTTTCCTGACCCCTTGGTACCTAGGCACAATAGGGTGAGTTCAGGACTGAATGAAGGTCCTAAATCTCTGCTTCCTGTCTTTTGTTAGTTTTAATCTGACACTTAAACACTCTTGAATGTAGACTTTTGTGCAAGAATGATTTTGATTTTTTTTCTCACTCCCAAGAAATATTAGCTAAGAGAGGAAGAAAAATAGGATACAGTTATCATACCAAATATGTATCTTAAGAAGTGATATGATATTTTGATTCGTTTTTACAATTAAGTGCTAGGCCAGTGACTTTGCAATGCCCTTCTCTTAGAGTGAATCTGAACTTCAGTCTTATGGGAAGGGTGAACAGCCAGTTCTATGTGGTATGTAGGTCTCCATGAGAAACTCTCCCTGCACAGACAATGAGCCACGTAGCTCCCGGGGCTGCAGCCTGTCTTTGTGAATGGAGGCTGCAGATGTGGTTCTCAGGTTTGGGAAAGTGAGAGCTGGTCCTATTCTAGAGAAACCATGAGCAGCTCTGCCAAATGCATACATCTTACCAGGTGTGTGTCTAGGTGGGGGCGGGAAGAGCTTAATGGGATGCTTTATTGGCTTAGTAAACTTTTCCATTGAGCTAGCTGACCCAGTTACTGGGTCAGTCATTTTAGTGGATCATCAGCTCACTATGAGTAATGGGCCATTAGATTTGGAGACTTTTTGTTAATATCATCTGTTCAGCTCCCTATATTGGAAAAGGTTCCTATTTCCTCTTGAATATGTGGTACCATGTCTTGTAGGGGTATGATACATAAGCTTTAGTTAAGGAGAATGGTGGAAAAGCAAATAACAGGCAAGAATGAATAACCGTGATTAAAAGAGTAAAACAAGAGACCTAACACTGTGCCTTTATGACCACATGTTTAATAGGGTGTCATACATACTTGTGATGAAGAAACCTATAAACTTGAAATTACTGTATGGAAAATATATTGACTATAATGTATCAGTTACATTTTAATACATATATGAGCACGTGTATGCATATATATATATATATATATATATATATACACATATATATATATATATACACAGAGAGAAACTTAATAACAACCTGCTTTAAATGGCTCTCTTGTATTAATCTGGTGGTGTTTAATTTAGTATCATGATTTTAACAGATACATTAATTTCACTTTCATATTACCATACAGTTGTCATATTAAATTGTTCAACAGAAAACATTCTCTGTATTCTATTGGCACATACTCAAACTGTGCTATTTATGAACAGGCCAACTAAATGAAGATTTCTATTATAGTGTTTAAGCATAATTTTCTAAAATACCAATGTCATGACTTATGTAAATATAAAATGAATGCACGTCAGTGATTTTATTTAACTCATTAATACATGAGAGATGTAGTAAGATGTTAAAACATGTTCAACAGAGAATTTGACTTATAAGAATTTATGCAATTTATTTGTATTGCTATGGACAGGAATCGTTAACATTGCTACTCATGCTCTACAAATCAATAGCCATCCCTATTGCAATTACAAATAACCAGAAAGTTATTTACTCTGTATTATTTTCAAATCTTGGATAGATTTCCCTGGAAATAGTTCATTCATTTTTTCATTAAGTACTTCTTCAATCTCCATGCTGAGCAAATAATCCAAGAAACTGGACTTTATGAAGAAGAATGCAGCATCAGGATTGGTGGAAGACTCATTAACAACCTTCATTATGGAGATGACACAACTCTGCTTGCTGGAAGTGAAGAGGATTTGAAACATTTACTGATGCAGATAAAAGAACACAACCTTCAATATGGATTGCAGCTCAACATCACAAAACAAAAATCCTTACAACTAAGTGAGTGTGCAACTTCATTATAAATGGATAAAAGATTGAGGCTGTCCAAGATTTTGCTTTACTTGGTTCTACCACCAACACCCACAGAAGTAGCAGTCAAGAAACCAAAAGACTTATTGCACTGGGACAAGCTGTCGCAAGACCTCTTTGAGGTGTTGTAAAGTAAAGATATAACATTGAAGATGAAGGTGCACCTGAATCATGCCATGATATTTTCAGTCACATCATATGGTTGTGAAAGCAGGACATTGAATACAGGAGATAGGAGAAGTATTGATGCTTTTGAATCATGGTGCTGTAGAAAACTATTGAATATACCATAGACTTCCAAAAGAACTAACAGATCAGTCCTAGAAGAAGTGCAATCAAAATGCTTCTTGGAAGCAAAGATGGCTAGATTGCATCTAACATATTTTGGACACGTTTTCAGGAGGGACCAATTCTGGACAAGGACATCATGTTTGGGATAGTGGTGGGCCAATGAGAAAAAGGAAGACCTTAATAGGATAGATTGACACTGTGGCTTAAATATTAAAAATACCATATGCCTGGGAAAGAGTCAGGGAGTGTTTTGTTCTGTTGTTCATAGGGTCACTATATGTCAGACCTGACTTAATGGCACCAAACAACTACAACATTGTCAACAATTATGGGAGACAGATGTAGTCAGGTGAACACATGAGCAGATACTTGTTCTTATGAGCTCAATATTTAGGTGGTCGAGGGGAAGACATGCAGATAACCTTGGCTTATTTGATAAAGACAATAGGATCTTAAATCATCCTCTTTTGGAGAAGCTTGTGCAGTTTGAGAGAAGAGATTTTGCTTGAGCCTAGCTTGTTTGACAAACTTACCAGGGAGACAAAGGAGGTAACGATTGAGGGTTGAAAGACAGGCTTTTCATTCTGCTTGGAGAGAATAGAATATGAAAAGGCTCAGGGGTATGAAAAAGCAAGGCATATTTATGGGAACTTCAATTATTTACAAAATCCAGTGCACCGGGTAGGGCAGTGGTTGGGAGGTGAAGCTCCTGAGGTAGGAAATACAGACTTAACTGATTAACCGTGTTATGCTAAAGGAGGTAGAGGGCTAGTCCTGAATTTTAAGCAGAAGTGAACTGATAACTTCTATACTAAAGATCACACTATGAAACAATGTGAATTTGTAACAGGAAATTTACTTGATGTGCTATTACAACAGGTCTGGGGAGAGAATCAGGACACTCTCCTCAACATTCTTGCACTTTGAGGGTCCAACTATGCTGGTTTGGAGGAGAGAGGCCTTCACTTTCTTTTCTTCCACCTTTCTCTCCTCTCCTTTCTTCATTTGTCTCTTTCTGTTTTCCTCCTTGTGTCCTTTCCTAGCTCCCTCCTTTCTCTGTTTCCCTCTTTGTGACCTTATTTCCGTGAAGTTTAGTGATCTAGGAAACACCTGTTGTATGTCTTAAGTATTGCTATCCCTCGTGTGGAATCAGAGTGATTCTGGGTGGTGCTCTGACTCTGAAAACAGTCCTGGACAAGCAATCATACATTCCTATTCTCTTATTCTTATTTTAAAATCAGTTGCTAAAGCACCATGACATCATCCTAACCAGGGTAAAAATACAACTGCACAGTTTACTGCTTTATAATTATGACACGCCAATCCAGTTTTCCTGAGCCCTCCCTGGACTAGAAATCTTTTGCTCCCATTCACAAAGCAAGTACAGGTCACCTCCCATGATGGATAAGTTTCACAGATGGCTAATTGGAGTATAATGTAGAAGGAAAGACATAGGTAATTTAACAGGAAAATGTTTGATCACTTAATGCCTACTACACCTAAAAATAAAATCATTATTTATGTTATGATAAGGTAAGAGTAATTCTGAGCTAGTCTAAAGCAGTGACCTCATGGTTATCAAAGCTTTGAAATGATTAGCTTTATCATAACTATTCTAGGCTCAAGTTAGCACATTCTTGAAATGAGGAATCTAAACAAGAATAGGGATAAAGATGAGACATGAAAAGCTACAAAGCTACTATCATAATATTCCTTTTCAAACATGAAATTAAAAATCCTACTTTAAACCTAACTGAAAAAAAGTATGCAAGGAATACATGTTTATGTTGTGAAAATGAACACCTCATATCAAACTTAAGTAAATCATGATAGCAGGACATTCAACAGTGCAGAAAATTATAAGAAAGTTCCATTTTTTACCTTCAGTACCCAATGTCCCTTTTATATTTCAGTGGTAATTAAGGTTAATTTCATATATATATATATATATATATACATATATATATATATATATACATAGTGTAAATTTAGCTAGCAAGTGCATTACCTCACATAAATTCCCAGTTTTGTGGTGAGATCATATAAAATTTACTCTCCTTACATTTTTAAATAATAGAACACAGGTCCTGCTGATATAGGTTACTGTTAGGCCCAGATAAATGTATTACAAGCTGAAACTATCTTGTTAAAGATGGATTAATACTCCTAATTTACTAAGCATCACAGCTTCACCTAGCCTGTGTTACATGTGCTCAAAACACTCATATTAGGCTGTCATTGAGAAAATCACGTAACACAAAGTCTCTTTTATAACAAAGTGCTGAGTGTCTCATGTAATTTACTGAATACTCTACTGAAAATGAAAAACAGAATGATTGTGTGGCTACTCACCATTAATGTACAATTGATGTCCATTTAAGTACAGTTTCAACTGAATTTGTATTGCTTTTGCACCATCATAAAGTTGAAAAATCTTAAGTTGAAGCATTTTACATTGGAAATTGTCTGTATATTATTATTAACTCTAGTTACCTTGCTATATAATAGATCTCCAGAAATTTATTTTTCCTATTAACTGTTATTATCTCTCCTTTGACCAAAATATCTTCTTCTTCCCTTCCCCCAACCCTTCCAGACCCTAGTAACAAATATCATTGTCTACTCATACATGATCAACATATTTAGATTCCACAAATGAATGAGATCATATAGTATTTGTCTTTCTATGCCTGGCTTCTTGTTGTTGTTAGGTGCTGTTGAGTCATGTCCAACTCATAGCGACCCTCATGGGGTTTTCAATGGCTTATTATTTCAGCATTGCCTTGGGAGTGGATTGCCACATCCTTCTCCCATTTTTGTGGTGCTGGGAATTGAACCCGGGACCTCAGAGACTGTAGAGCAGTGCTCTATTTCACTTAAAGTTTCATCCATGTTGTAGCAAGTGGCAGGATTTCATTCTTTTTTATGGCTGATAGTATGCTGTTGGGGGCTGGGATTTGGCTCAGTTGGTTAAGAGTCACTCTACAGTCTCTGAGGTCCTGGGATTCCCAGCACCACAAATAATGGAAGAAGGACATGACAATCCCAAAACAATCAGCCACTGAAAACCCTATGAGGGTTGCTATGAGTTGGATATGACTCAAGAGTACCTACCAACCAACCAACAACCAGTATGCTGTTGTACATATTTACCACATTTTCTTTATCCATTCATTGATGGATATTGATGGACACCTAGGTTAATTACATGTATTTTCCATTGTGGATGGTGCTGCTATAAATATGGAAGTTCAGAAAGCTCTTCTAAATACTGAGTTCATTTCCTTTGGATATTTTACCCCATCATGACATTGCAGTATTATATGGTAGCTCCATTGTTAGTTTTTGGTAAATCTCCATGCTGTTTTCCACAATAGCTGCACTACTTTATAATCCCTCCAACAGTGCATTAGGCTTTTCCTTTTCCACATCTTTGTCCATACTTCTTATCTTTTGCATTTTGGAAATAGCCATTTTAATTGGTGTGAAGTGATACATCATTGTGGGTTTTATTTGCATTTCCCTGGTGATATTGATCATTTTTTCATATAGTTATTAACCATTCATACACCTTTTGAGAAATGTCTATGTAGTCTTTTGAGAATTTTTAAAATAGTGTGTCTTTTCACTTTATAATTTTTTGAGTTCCTTATATATTTTGGATATTAAAATCACAAAACATAGTGAGATACATTGGATCATTTTATATCTAGTTTTGGTGTCAGAAGGGCCATTATATACCTAAAGCAGTGGACCTTCAGCAGGTTCATTCACCAAATACAACCTGAGATTCTGTTAAATTCATAATTGGTGGGACTTCTGGATAAGATGGAGTTAAGAGAAACTGTATTTATCTACTTACTTGAAATCACTAAAATATATGACAAAGAGGGTTTTCAAATCATTGTTTATCAAGCAATGAATACCTGAAAGATGGAAAACAAGTGTAAAGAGCCCTATAATTGCCCAGCTTATTTACTGCCTGGAAAGTTCCCAGACTCTGATTAGGAAGGGAGAGAACCTAGGCAGAGCTTTGGTGGATAATCTAAATAGCGGAGATACATCTGAAAGTCTGGGAAGACCAACTTGTCAAAAAGACAGAGTACTGGAGAAAAGAGGAATAGATCCTTGACAATTACCCACACTGATGTAAATAGTCCTAGAGCATTGATTTTCATGGAATGCCATATGGCCTACTGCAACACAATTCTTTACAGTAATTCACTAAAGTTTAGGATTTCTGACTGGAAAAGCCTTTCAAATATACTACATTTTTCCTTGTTATTTCTATTTATGAGCATTCAAGGAACATTATTATTGTGGGTAAGCATAATCCCTGTGTACATGTTCAATTGCTCATACCTGTTGAATGCATAGGACTTTGGACCTGTGATTCTGCCATGTGAGGAGGGTATGAGTAGTCCCTCTGGCATTTGTGTGGCGAACCAGAGCATGCCTATAGAAAGATAGGACCTGGGAGGTAAGAAGAGGAGGGAAGAGATAACAAAAAGTAGTCAATTATTTGTCATACCAAAATGATAAAGGACAGGAAGGAAGAGCAAGTCTAGAGGACAAAAGCCTAAGAGGCAAATTTTCTCTTGCTATTTTGAGAAAAGTGCTTTGGGCATGGCTTTTGTGATTATCAGAGGGTGAGTGCTGAAGAAGAAAATTTTTAAATATTACTTGAGATTCTTTGTCCTCTTCAAGGAGTTCAAAAATACAAATTAAAAATTTTTATAGGCTCTTATTTTTGCATGAAATACATCCATTTGACTGCAGCATTTCTCTGAGACTGAAATTGGAGAGGTACATAGAATAGCATATCCTTGATAGGATATAGTATATCATATTATGGGACTTTAGAAACAATTCAGCTTCTGGTGACATCTCATTAGAGGTAAATTTATGATAAGAACTTTGATGATCAAGGGATTCTTCTCTATCATCTGTAAATCACATTGGGATTTCCTGATTTCTTTGAATTAATGAAGTTTTCTTTTAGGGTCTTCCTTCTTCTACTAGAATTTGTTACTAAAATCTTTGCCCTTTGGTTGATAGCGTCTACTCTTTTATATTCCTAAACCAAAGCTGTAAGATGATGTCTTCAATATTCAATCACCAAGACACAGATCTTTAGTTTAGTTGAGTTACTGTAAGATAATTCTGTTTGAAAGAAGGCTGGCATTCATTGTAGATATAAGGAGAAAGATTGGCAGGTATATCTCATCTTTACTAGTTGGGAAGAGAGAAATAAATTTAAATCTGATGCTTACAAATGTGCTTCCTTCTCTGCTATGGGAATTTAGTTCTAAACTAATTTCATACCAAGTTAAGAGACTATTTTCCAAGACCCCTTACATATACAGGTGGAGTAATATTAACACATTATTTATATTAATAATTCAATGTTATCTGTCATAATTAATATGCTGCAAATATTGAGCTGGGGAGCAGCTGTGTAGCTGCTCATATCTGAAATAAACAAAGAGCTAGTGTCTGTGAAAAGAAAGGGCTCAATTCATAACAAAACTGCATATATTTCTAATATAGGAAATAAAGCTGCTTTGCGAATTTCTCTTTAGGATAGTGGGAGATGTTATTTTAAACACTCAGCATTCACCAGTATTGATTCACCCAACAGAACTTGTTTCAAATATTTTAGGGATTTTTGTTTTGTTTTGTTTTCTTTTCTTTTTACTTTACTTAAGTTGAATGGCCAAAGACTGCCTTCTGGAGTTCAAGCACTTGATTAACAGCAGAGCTTTTTGTCTGAGTAATCAGAAGGTATCAGGCAACTGCACAGTCAGGAAGAAACATGAACATTGGGTAGAAAACAGGTCAGGGGTCATGGGCTTGGAAGTCCCGCCATATGTCAGAAGTGGCATTACAGGAGGCTAGGAACAAGGTAGATGAGAGGCAGGAAAAGACAAATGATGGTGGGAGGTTGTAAGGGAGGCAGAAGGAACGAGGGGAGGGGCCTATGGAATGTTGGGACTGTTTTGGATGAGACAGACCTTTTCTTTTGGGGTGTGCTTGCAGAAAAGTTGCCAAGGCTGAGATATGAAGTTAAGTAACCAGGTTGGTTGAAGAAACTATGAAGAGGTAAGGATTGTTTCCAACATTCTGCCATTACTTTTCAACACACCTCAGCTCTTTTGGCAGATTTCTCCATCCAGGTGTTCAGATCCCCACCCTCTCTTCCCCTGTAATGCAGGGTCACCCACGTTGTAGTAATCATTGGACAACTTTCATAGACTAAATTTTTCTCTCCCAACTTTTGTCCTTTTTCTCAAACTGGTTCCCTCTTTGTTATTGCCCTTAATCCTGGCTGAAGTTAATTTGACAACTGACTGGAGCTGGGAATCCATGACTGAAAATGTTTCTTTCCTTTCTGATCACATTTGTGCTCCTCCTATCACAATGAAGTGGGAATTCTAGCAGAAGTGGGAAGGAAAGAGGCTTTTTCCTGATTCATTCAGACTGTAGCTTATTACTTGGCCTGTAAATGATGGGCAATCCTGACAGTGTGACCTTTGCTGTTAGATTAGCTATGGTTTATGATAAATAGAAGGGAGGCTGAAGATAGGTAGAGAGAAGAATCAACCAGAAATTTGATGGAAAATGGGAACTAGTGGGAATATGGTAGGAGCTGGATTAGAGAGTGTTTAAAGGACAGGATTGGGGGATAAATACAAGCAAGTTTTGAAAAGGCTTGGTGAGTAGCTGAGGAACTCTATAAGCCTTCTTCGATTCCTTTTTTTTCTTTCCTTTCTCCTCCTTCTCCTCCTCCTTCTCCTTCTCCTTCTCCTTCTCCTTCTCCTTCTCCTCCTCCTCCTCCTCCT
>VMDO01015821.1:0-39912 GCA_007922755.1 Pedetes capensis
ACACCCTGGGGTTTTACTCCATTTCCCTCATCACGGTAGACTCTACTTGGAGGAGGCAACTCTTCCCCAGTAGTCTTTTGAGTGCCTTCCAACCTGGGGGCCTCATTTTCCGGCACTATATCTGACAGTGTTTCTTTGCTATCCATAGGGTTTTCAATGGCTAGTTGTTTCAGGAGTGGCTCGCCAGGTCCTACTCCCTGGACTTCTTGATAGATGAAAAATAAAACCCTTTTGGAATAGAATGGTGTGGTGGGTTGTTCAGTGGCCCTTCAAAGGTGTCCACTGCCTAACACTTGGTTCTTATAAATATATTTTGTTACACTAGAAAAGGGAATTAAGGTTGCAGATGGGATAAAAGTTACCACACAATCATTGTAAAATAGGGAGATTATCCGGGATGGTCTGAGTGAGCCCACTGTAATCACAAGGGTCCTTAGAGGTGTGAGAGGGTCAGAAAAGAGAGCAAGAGCAAGGGGAGGACTTGACTGGGCTTTGTAAGAGGGGGACCTGAGCCAAGGAGCACAGGCAGCCACTCAAGACCAGAAAAGGTGAGGTTAATGAGGGAGCTATGTCTTTGTGAGGATAAGGGACAGATACAATAAATCTCTGCACCTTCTGCTCAATTTCACTATGAACTTGAAATTGCTCTAAAAAAATAAAGTCTATTAAAAAGCAAGGTACCATATGACCCAGTGACCCCACTACTGGGTATATATCCAAAAGAAATGAAATTGACATTTCAGAGACATCTGCACTCCTGACACCAGGTTCATGACACCACTATTTACAATGACCAAGACACGGAATCAACCTAGGTGCCAATCAATGATCAAATGGGCAAAGAAAACGTGCTACATATACACAATGGAATACTGTTCAGCCATCAAAAAGAACAAAATCCTATCATTTGTGACAATGCTGAGGAACATTACATTCAGTGAAATAAGCCAGGTAACAAATACTGCATGTTCTCACTCGTGGAATCTAACAATGCTGACCTCATAAAGGACACAGTAGAATAGTGGTTATAAGAGGCATGAGAGGTTAGGGAAAGGAAAGCATGGGAAAATATTTGCTAAATGATACAGAATTGTTATTACAGAAGAGGAGAAAATGTCTAGAACAGGCAAATACAGAGAGACAGAAAATGAAGTTTTACCATGGGTGAGAAGGTGGAGGCAGGGAGGGAACTGGGAATCACTACTAATGGTAATTGAATTTCTTTCTTGGGTGACAAAAATGCCCTAAAACTAACCATGGTGATGGCTGTACAACTCTATGAGCAAATTGGATTTTACACTTTGGGTGAACTGTGTGACATGTAAATTATATCTCAATAAAATTGTTTTTAAAAGGTCACAAGAAACAAGAAGAGGGACTCACTTAGAGCATCCAGACGGCTTTTGGCCCTACTGCCATCTTGATTTTAGCCCAGTGACGCCTGCACTGGTCTTCTAATCTACAGAGCCACAAGATAATAAATTTGTGGGGTATTTTAAGCCACTAAACTTGTGGTAAACTGTTATATTCACCATCTAGCATCAATACAGATGGCCACACTTCATCATCCAAATCTAGGCACTAATGAAAGTGAAAGGGGTGCTATTAATAACTTTAGCAGAAAAATAAAGATAAATTGCAAATTCTTTGGAATACTCCACTCACTGTTTACATCACTTTGTATTGGTTTTGCTGGCATCGGTGGCCAAAAATACCCTAAATAATTTTAGTAAACATACCAACATATTACACATAGTGGCATCAATTGATCCTTGAAGTGCTTAAGATTAATTTCAGCAAATAAACAGGATGCCACAGGAATTAGTAGCTACCTTGACCTGGGCACATGCTATACATGTAGGAGCTCTCTCACCAAATGGAGGGCCCAAGCCTAAAGTTAGCCCAGAGTGTGGAGAAAAATGCAAAGAAAGGAAGAACCAGTCCCCACTTTCAAAAAGTTTACAATTAAGTCAGGAAGACAAATGCCACAGAAATTAAGGACCTAATGAACTGATTTATAGAAGAAACTGTTTCTTGGCAGCACCTCAAGCTGTTCCTGTGCCAAGTGGTTTTATTCTCCAAGAGAGGGAAGAAATGGAAAACCTGGTGTTTTCACTCAAGTATTCCTCTCCCTAGTGTAAACATAGTTTCTCCTAAATGCAGCAAGACTCCTTTCCCCAAAGCAAGCTAAAAGAAATAGAAAGCAAGGGCTTATTTTGAAAAGTTCAGTTAGGAAAGATCTGACATTATAAGAAAAAATGCAGGGGAAAAAATCAAGTACAGAAAAAAACGTATAAATATGCATAAAATTCTCACTTAAACTCCACCTTCAATGCAATTCTCTGTTTATGCAAGAAAATAAGACTCCATGCTGGAATGAGCTTGGGGGATTTGCCTTGGGTATTCAAATTGGGAAAAACAGCCCAAGTGACAGACAAGAGCTAAATGCATACTAACCCAGAAGGAATTAACTCAGATTATCTATGAATTAATACAAGAAGAAATAGGTAAATTCAGAGGCTCTCGCTTGAGAAAGGAATTCCATTTCCTGGGATCACTAGAGCAGTGCAGAGCCCTAGCACACAGAGCCATCTGCTTGGGGAAGGATCAGAGCCCCATTGCTGTGGCCATTGTGGGCCTTCATGGTGGATAGACTCTGTCTACCAGAACAACTTCCTGCCCTGGAAAGAACAAGGAAAGATTTAGGGAAACTCTGTTGGTTTAGAATGTATACAGGAAGAGATTCAACCTCCTCTAAAGTCATGAAATCTGTCAGAAATTACAAGATGACTTGCTTTTAATTGATTTGTTTAGGTGTATTAGAAAATGTTTAGAGAAAAGACAAATGCCCCTTTCAGAGAGGGCAAGGTTGGAAGGGGCTGCTTAATGGAGTTAAGGACCGCTTAGATATCCCATGCACGATGGCTTTTATACAAAAGCAAACGTATAGAGAGAGCAAGGCACCTGGAACCAGCTCCCTTTGTGGCTTGTTTCTGTGAGGGGGAAGCCAGGGAGCATTAAGGATATGAGTATTGATTGGCGAGGTATAACCTGGTAGAACCAGTACATCTAATTGAATCAAAGAGACCTGTCCTCTCCAACTGCACTTCCACTTCACCACCGCAAAAGAAACCACAACTTCCATCCAATTCATGATTTCTTCACTTTTGTCCACAAAAAATGGTTCTACTTCATTTGGAATCATATGGAACTCTCTGTAGCTTAAAACCATTGATCAATAGCTATGCTCATTCATTCATTCATTCAATACATATCAGTGTCACCAGCGTGCCAGCCCCAAGGAAGATGGATGAGACCCAGTTTTACTCATACTCCAACACTGAGCACTCCCCTGGGGCAACCAAGCCAAAACAACAAACAAACAAACAAAAAAATAAAAAAAAACTATCTCCATTTCTTTTGGGTCCACCTTTTCCATGTTTTCCTAGTAGTCATTCTGGGCAAGGGCCTCCCTTCAATATTCTTCTTGGGCTTTACAAACAACCTCATGAGAGGTGGCTTTTCCTGTTCTGATCCTCATACAGGTCCAGTGGAAATGTGGCTCCAATCCATTTCCATCATTCCCTACCCCAGAGTCCCAGCCAGTGCCTTTCTGTGTCTTTGCAGAATAAAAGGACACCTTATTTTGCTCCTACCAAAAGATGTCTTTCCTGCCCACTTCTATTGACCAGGTTTATTCCCAGGATCTTACCTCAAAACTCAAGAGATACAAAAAGTTGTCTTTGATCAGCTCTCTTAATTCATTATCACTCCTGTTGTCCATCATGTACTCCAAAAATAAACTTACATGTGTTTTTATTTTGTGTTGATCATGTGTTGCTATCATATTGCTCCACTGTTCTGTGAATTTTGCCTTCATCAATGAAATCCCCTGTCTTTAATTTTCTCAAAGCACCTGGTACAGAACTGAACTCTGCAACATTTCAAATGTTGTTAAACAAATATTTCCCTTGACATTAATCAAATACAGAAAATAAAATTTTCTCTTCCTTCTCCAGCTTACCACAGGGCTTTCCTACTCATTACCATGGCAACAAAGGCATTTTTAGACTCCTCCCAGGCCAAAAACAAAACCCAAGAGCCATAGTGAATCCACATTTTCTCCATGAGTCTGCTCCTGACCATAGCAAAACATGACTACTTTGAATGCATCACATTTTCAAGTTCATTTCTCCCTCTCAATCTCCGTTGCCAAAGTATGAGCCCAAACCCTGTCTGCCAAAATGACAGGAGCCCAACTCCAGGAGCTGGGGACAACATCGACACACCTTCTGTACTGTGCTCAGCAAATGAGATGTACTGAGTTAGAAGACAGCCAGTGCATATTGAATGTGGAATGCCTTGGACAATTTCACTCCTGTGTCTTCTGCCATACACAGTGCCCTCTGGGGCAGCCCTGAGTGACATTTGTCACCTGTGGCCTAGAGCCAGACAGGCCCAGTTTGCAGGCCAGACCCACCAGTGTGAGATGGACTACTTGACTCAACCTCCCTGCACTTTGATTTCCTTCTCTGTGAACTGGAGATAATGCCACCTTCTTTGCAAGATCTCAGGTGGCATGCAATGGGAAAATACATGCCGATGTGGCAGCTTTCCAACATTTGTCCTCCCCTGCCATAACACCCATCCTGCCCTGTGTTTCTTCAAAGGATCACAGTGGCTTTTCTCTGCCAGTAGACAATATTTTCATTTTCTGACGTAGGACTGCTTTCTGAGGCAAGAGTCAGAACCCCATGCAAACTACGTCATCAAAAACAGAATTTATCAGGTCACAGAGCTGAGAGGTTCAGGGGTAGCACCAGCTTCCGCCCTAGATGAACTAAGACTTCAGGATGTCCCCAGATGCAGCTCCTTTCTGGCTCTGGCTCTCCTTCATGTGTTGATGCCCTTCTCAGGCTCCACATGGTCCACGATAACACAGTGGCTCCTGCCTTCCAACCTCCTGGGTTCAGATACAGTTAGAAGAGCAAGTCTCTTTTCTCTTTGCTCCGCCCATCCAAAAAAAACTAGGGTTTATATTAACCCTGATTGAAGTAGATTGGGTCAGGGGGCATCCCTGAACCAATCACTACAGTGAGGGGATATGAGGCTGGATTGGCCAGTCTGACAAGTGAACAGACACCTATGCGAAGTACCACACCAGTGCGATCCTGAGCTGAGGAGACAGGTCCCTGCTTTGAATTGGGGTGATGGTTTTGAGTCCAGCATGTTAGTGTCTGAGGGCAAGGAGAGGGAACCCTCTGACGTAAAATGCAGAAAGAGGACCTTGGAGATGCCAGAGCCACTTTGAAGGGCATCACTGTTTTGCTCTGGCCCAATCTTGTTGATCTGGGTCATGGTTAAGTGCACAGATTCTAGACTGTCTGGGTCTAAACACTAGCTCTGCCTCTCCCTCAATTAGACAAATTACTTCTTTGTGCTGTGGTTTCTCATCTGTAGAAAACCAATACTTATGATCTTAAAGAAGAAAAGGGTATAGGACGGTGCTTGGCTCATGCAGACACTCTTCAAGGGTTCTCTGTTCATAGGGACATCAAGGAATGAGCTCCTAGGCCACTGCGATGGGCATTAGTGCTGGACTGAGTGATCAGAGCTACACACATGTGACACATCTTAGGGGAGAGGATGCAAATGTGGCACTCTGCATTTCCAAACTCCCTGAGATCGGAACACACACCTTTGTGTGGAAGGGAGGAAGGGAGGAGGGGAGGAAGGAAAGAAGAAAGGGAGGGAGCAAGGGAGGAAGGCAGAAAAGAAGGAAGGGAAGGAGGAAGGGAAGGAGGGAGGAAGGAAGGAAAGCAGGGAGGAAAGAAGGAAGGAAGGAAAGAAGAAAGGAAGGAAAGAAGGAAGGAAGGAAGGAATAATGAAAGCACAGTTGTTGTTGTTTTTTAACTTTTGCTGTTTTTGTTTTTGTTGGTGTATTTTCAGTGCTGGAGATCAAACCAAGCGTCTCATACATGCTGGGCAAGTGCTTTACAACTGAGCTATATACTCAGCCCCAAAATAAAAAAAAAATTACAGGCAGGAGGGCCATTCAGGTTTCTAGCTCCCAGTTGCCTTTGCCTGCTTAGGCCTTCTGTGAATGTGCCTCTAACATGCACTTCATTAAACCAGGGGAAGCGAGAGGCCGCTAATTGCATACCTGGTCTCAGCATTCATTACGGAAGCCCCTTCATCAGATACTCCGCCTGAGTGATTCCCCCTTGATGGTGACCTGACCAACATCTAAAAACACATGTCCCAGCCTGGCTGATGGAGGGCAGGAAGTGTAACCTTTGACCAAGCAAGTGGTAACAATGTTGCCCTTTCTGAAACCAAGAACCAAAGGAATTAAAATTGAGTCAGTCACCAAGTAGATTGCATTTAGGGTCACCAATAAATCTTTCTGAAACATTTACCAAAATGTTTACTTTTCATAGTAATTCAAAACGAATGGGAAAAGGTTTTGTGCAAAACACTGAAAAAATAAATTTGGTTCCTTCCAAAGTCCAGCCCAGCAGTTGATATGCTCATTTCTTCTCAGAATGCATCTTATTGAACACCTCAACATGATAACAGAGCTATAAACTATGGCTAAGTTTTCTGCATATTAAATCTGTTCCTGCCCCATTAGCTGATAACCTAAAATTATTCTATGATGTATATATGCAGATGACATGGAATTTCTGACACACTAAAGCAAAAATGAAGAAAATTTGTTTCACTCAATTTACTTTAAATCTCTTTTTGTTTCCCACTTCCCTTTTAATAACATTCAGATTGTGTTTTGCAAGGCTACCAAGAGTCTGAGTGGGACGCAAGGGATCTGATTCTGCAGTTGCTCCTGTTTATAGCTACGCTGTTTACTCTAGGGGTCGGGATAGGGCTTGGATGGAGATGTGCTTTGGAAGTTAGGTTAAAACCAAGCCAATGTGAGTATAAAAGCAACTCAAATCTGATTTTCATCTTTGTCACTTATCGTAAGGTTCAGTCTAGTTGTAACTCCTTGTTGCCTGAACTTCCTTTCTCAGATGTTTCTGCATTGACCAGGACTACTTAAGGATCGTTGCAAAGTAAATGCAGCTTTGATAATGCTTCCGATTTTGACACCACATCATGTTATCTTTCTTAAGCAAGGTATTGATTTGAATATTGGCTTCCTGACTTCTAAGTAATTGTCAATTCTTTTTTTAATGGAGTTTCTGTCTACTGAATATTCTTTTGTTTTGTTTTGTTTTTATCCTTCTAGAAGTGAGGTACATTCCAAATCCTCCATAATTGCTTTTGTATTTGGAGGATAAATGAATGGAGGTAAACAAATGATATACTGATTCATGCCCAGGAACTTTCTGTACTGGTGATTCACAAAGATTCTCTCAGTATTTCCGGCACTACTGTGTCCCTGAACTTTAACTTCAAAGTGGTATATAGCATGGGTCTAGTTATAAAAGAGATGATTTTGTTTTCATACAGTGAACATTTCTGTTTGTGCTTTACATGTGTTTTATTTGGATCGTGCAGTTTCATTGGCTTCTACCCCATAGGCATTGTTTTATCAACACAAATGTCCTTGTCTTGCAAATTCCCTTGATGATCTGAACTTTAAATACATGGTCTGTTGTCGGGAATGGGTTAGACATGCTGCATGGATCTAGAAATTGCTGAAGACAGAGAGGGAAAGAAACTGAGAGTCTAGGTTATTTCTCATGGTGTCCATAAGCTTTTAGTTTGAGTCATTACTGAGAAGCCCAATATTATCTCTTTTTTAGACATTTAAGTGGATAGAACTTTCTCTGCAATGAAAAGGAGTTTTCTCTGCCCTTAAAGGTTATAGAAAAGTAATGGCAAATACTTGTTGTTGTTAGATGCCATCAAGTTGGATCCAACTCAGAGTTACCTTAAGTACAACAGAACAAAACACCACCCAACACTATGTCATGTACGTGATCTATTTATATTTGAACTGTTGTTGCGGCTACTATGTTTCTTCTCATTTTGAGTCAGAACACCTCAGCAAAAGGAGGTCCCAGAGACTTTACTCTATTGTCATTAAGGTCGACTCCACTTTGAGGAGGCATTTCTTTCACAATCATTTCTTGAATGCCTTCCAGCCTGGGAGGCTCATTTTCTTGCACTGTATTTGACAATGCTTCTCTGCTATTCATAGGATTTTCAATGGCTAATTGTTTAGGGAGAAGAATTTGGCAGCTCACCCCTCAATCTGTCTCAGTCTAGAAGCTCAGCTGAAATCTGTACACCATGGGTGGTCCTGCTGGTATATGAAATACTGGTGGCATAGCTTTCAACATCACAGCAATACACAAGCCCCCACAACACAACAAGTTGACAGACATATGGGGGAAGTGGCAAATATTTGCAAGGGTGAAATAAGCTACAGTGAGGGGTCTATCATGGCTGCCCTTCAGACCTGCCTTTTCTTCCTTGGGACCTCACTGCACAGACTCTTGCCCTTAGACCCAAGAAAGCAAGGGGGCTACAATCCAGAGAGCTTGCTGTGGCCCATGTCCCCACTTCTAGCCCAGGCACCAGGCATCCAAGACCCTTGAATTCCCTGTCCAAAATGGGCCTTGAGAAGGAGGCAAAGGACCAGCTCTCATGGAGGAGAGGAGAAGGGTGGAGCTTGACTATGACACAGGGGTGTCTGGAGTGGGAAGAGAGGGGGGATGGCCCAAGGCCAGGTCACTGTTCACAGGTTACCAGGGAGCCTGTATGCCAGGTGTTCAGTGGTGAAGTGGAGAGATGGTTCTGGCATGCCTGGAGCCTCCAGTCTTGCTGGGATGACAGAAAGGGAAGAGGTAATCAGATGGGTGATGGGATTTGCAGATCAGAAGCATGGGGTGTTTGGGAGTCTCTGATGTGTGGGGTGAGGGTGGGGAAGCCCCAGGCTTGAGCCACAGTGGGTGGAGGAAAGTAGGGATGCCTTCCAGGAGGAAGCTCTGTCCACAGTCTCCACCCAGAATTTCTACATGCTAAGCCAGAACTCACACATTAGGATCCAAATGTGCTAGGCCGTGACTTACTTTATTATGCACAATTATGAGGGGCTGGGATAACTTTGTCTCTTGTGATTTCAAGGAGTCTTTTCCAGGATAGCTCACTCTCTTTCACATTCCCCTTCATTGACAAATATACACTTATCTTCCATCATCAGCTGAGTGGTGACTTAGAACAAAATCCTTTTTTGAAAATAGTTGTTTTCTGAAGTAGAACTGTAGAGTATAAAATCCTGACCTTGCTACCCCTTTTAGGTGTAGCTGAACTCCCAGATCTATGACCTTGAGCAAGTCACCACATCCCTATCCTGGAGAAAAATATGTCTGTCTCAATGGTCAGGATGAGGGGTAATAAGATAAAACACTTAAAGTGCACAACAGAGCCTAGAGTAGGGTAGGTCCCTGTAAATGTTTGTCATACTTCTCTGTCCTCCCACCTTAGAAACCCAGGCTTATTTTGAAAACTTTTGAAAGGGAAGGAAGGAAGGAAGGAAGGAAGGAAAGAGGGAAGGAAGGAAAGAAGGAAGAAAGAAAAGAAGGAAGGAAAGAAACAAAGAAGGAAGGAAGACGCTATATTCTTCATACTCAAGAATACTCAGCTTTACCTTAATACCAAGAAACAATCACTTGATTTTTACTAAGATTTGTATCTAGTAACTAATATATAGATGCATATTATTTTGAGACAGGTCTCATTGTGTAACCAAAGCTGGCTTAAATTTATGATCCTCCTGCCTCCACCACCTGAGTACTGGGATTACACACCTGTGACAGCACACTTGGCCAAATATGCATGTTTAAGAGACAGACAGAAACACAGAGAAATATATTTCCTTAAAGTGAAAAGACATATAACTAAGGCAGCTACCATCATCCATACTTCCATTTTATTTTCTCCTAAATTTCTATTTTAAATCTAGATGAATGAATTCCTGACCTGGAAAGGCATTTTTGGAAAGAGGCTATGCAGAAATCACATGGGATTGCCATCACTAGGGATAGCAAACAACCTGGATGCAGAAATGCTGAACATCTTGACATGGGATTCCCTTTCAATCCAAACACGTCCCTGCTCTCTGGTGTTATTGGAAGGGCGCTTACTCCACATTTTACTCATTTATCTTTGTTCTCCATCAAGCTTGTACCTTCTATATTCTACCTCCTAGTTTTACTAAAAATCTTTCCAAAGATGAAGTTTTAAGATAAAGAATCAAATTCTGGAATTACCTAAACTCCAGTAACACAGAAGACACGAAAATCCACAGAATCATAACTTTTCTTGGGTTGATAAATAGCACTTTTATCCTCACCTTGGGTTTCTGGTGTGTTATGGTAATACAACATGCCATTTTTTCTATATTTACTGACTCTGCCTCTTTTATTTATAGAAAAAGACAAAACCAGACATCTATATTTTTTTGTTTTGTGTGGTTTGAGAGAGAAGATGGATCTATAGGCATATAAATGTGGTATTTTCCAGATAATGTAGTAAGTGCAGTCTAATAAAGTTTTTCTAAAGGCAGCATGACTACCTCCATAAAGTAAATTCTAAGATAAAAGCAGTTTGGAAGACTGTTTTTAGTTGTTCAAAAATAATGGATGCAGTAAATAAAATATGTTAAGACAAATTCATGTGAAAAACCACACCCACATTTTTCCCACTCACATGACTACATCACCATTTCCTGAGAAGTTTGTGTCACTCACAAGCATTTTTACAAAGCAATCTTTTAAATGCCATCATGGGCTTTGCTTTCTAAATTCTACAAACAATACCCAGTTTTCTATAGAACAAACAAATTTTGTGCATTCACTGTGAGCCATTGTTGTTGTTGTTGTTGTTGTTCAGTACTGTCTAGTCGGTGTCTGACCTCATAGTGACCCTACGTACAACAGATGAGTGTGTCTGACTCATAGCGACCCTATGTACAACAGGTGAAATGCTATTGTCAGAGCTTCTCTGCTATTCATAGGGTTTTCAATGGCTGGTTGTTTTTTAGGAGTGGGTTGCTGGGTCCTCCTCCCAAGCCTATAGCACCTAGTGTTCCCAGGTGGTCACCCATCCAGTACTAACAAGGCCCAACCTTGCCTAGCTTCTAAGATATGAGGGGATCGGATACCACAGTGTAGGGCTGCAGGTGTGAGCCTATGTAATTTAATTATAAGGATTTATATTTTGATAATTGCTATCATCTGAAGAATTCACTGCTTTAAAAATAGCACGTTGGGAAACACATCAATGCTGAGAAGCCTTTCTAATGTAATGTTCCATTTTTTATATAAATGGGGAAACTGTGGTTCTCCAGAGGTTATGGGCCTAGCTAGAATTATTATGGCCAGATCCAGGACTATAATGCAAGTTCCAGAATGCCAGAACACTATTTCTGCCCAACTACAGCTGCCTCCTGCAAATCTCTTCGGTCCAGGGTGAATGTTGAGTAAGCAGCCTCCTGCTTGTGACTTTGTCCATCTAAGGAGGACCACGCTGCTGCTGCCTGCGTCTAATCAGGGCTGGCTTAAGTGGCATGGCCTATCCTGACTACCCAGGATGGGAATGCTTTCTTGTGTTTTAAAACCTGTTCTTTATTTCCTAGAAAGCTGAGCCTGAGTCCTGGGTTCCCCAACACAGTTGTGGTCCTGAATATTGTGCCATGGAATTAGAGGCTCTGGGAACAAGGCAGATTTATACAAATTCACATGCAATGGGAGCCAAAGCCAAGAGCAGCCACCAGGACCCTTCTGGAAGTAACAACCTGGGAACCTTCTTGGTGCTTTGGGGTAGGACAAGAGCCTAGAGAAACAGAGCTACATGAATTTTTCAGTCATGGAGTCAAACCAGGAAGCTAAGTCCTCTATTCACTGCCTCAACCCTCAGCCAGCTGGAGTTAGGCAGGAAGGTTTCCTTGGGGCTAACTGGACTGATGCCACTCCACACAGCTAGAAGACGTGCTTTAATCCCAGCCCACGTCACGGCTGGCAGAGCCCTGGGGATGCTGTGAAAAGGTGGAAAGCAAGGGCTCAGTGAATCTGGATCTCCTTGCAAGTTCAAATTTCCCTGAGGACCAGCTGACATGTAGTTCTCTTAGCTGGGTTTTTAGCTACCCAGCTGTCTACAGGGGTACCAAGAGCAGCAAGCAGGCTGGGGCGACCATTGTGCACAATGATGTCTAGTCATAGCTAAGCACAGCTGCATTTGAACCGGGCCCTGGTAATCTGCACCAGAAAGGTCTGTATCCCTTTACAAATCCCTTGAGCATCGCCATCTATTTAACTTGTTCTTTTCGAGTTTCACATCATTTTCCACATGTTAAGCCACCACTTCAAGAGCATTACTGAGGCTGAGGGAGAAAGCAAACCCTGAGCGTATTCTTTTACCACGTTTACCCTCTGCTCTGTAGTGCACTGCTCACTACCCTGTCGCAGGTAGCCATGCTGGCTTAATAATTCAGTGCTAGTTTGCTCATTGGGGGAATCTGCCTAGTGATTATCTACAAAGAAATCAACACTTACAGAAATGCAGTAGAGAACACCTACACTCGATGCAAACATTTCTTTGTGAAAAATAGTGACACAACATCCTACAAGATTTCAGATACATACAGATGGCTTTTTCTGGACAATCAAGCATTTGTCAGGAATGTTAGACAAAGAAAGTTTTATGTTCACAAGATTATTACTGCTGGCAGCAGCATTTGTTTAATGCAAAACTAGCTGGCAAAAAGAATAAATAAAGAAAATCATCTGACTTTTGCTTCATGAGTAATATTGCTCTTCAGTGCATATTCTTGGACATTGACAACTATAGTAACGCACTTAAAAATATGCTTTGCCTTCTTTATCCTCTATGTACCAACATATGGTCATAAATATTTACCAAATCATATGCATGCTTTTGTTGTTGTTGTTAGGTGCTGTTGAATCGGGTCTAACTCATAGTGACTCTGTGTACAACAGAATGGAACACTCCCTGACTCTGTGCCATGCCTGGCAGTATGTCAGTGTTTCTAAGCTATTCATAGGGTTTTCAATGACTGTTTGGGGGTTGTTTTGGGAGTGAGCTGCCAGGTCCTTCTCCTGTTTTTGTGGTGCTGGGAATCAAACCCATGGCCTCAAAGAGTTTTGAGCAGCAATCTACCAACTGAGATGTACCCCAGCCCATGTTTACTGAAGTAAACTAACACTAGCCATTATTTACTAAAGTACACAAAGATTTGTATAAGATCTGACACAATGAGAACTTCTGGAATACTTAAGAATTTTAGAGAAACAATTCTCATCCTTTTTACCATATCCTAGTACTTTATGGATTTAAAGATACAAAACTTATCTAAAATCTGACACAATTAGAAACTCTGGAATATGTCAGATGGAGGGGTGTTTTGTTTTGTTTGTAGTACTGGAGGGGTGAACCCAGGGCCTTGTGCACACTAGGCAAGTGCTGTGCCACTGAGCCACACCCCTAGTCCCTTTTTTATTTTTTGAGACAAGAGTCTTGCTAAGTTACCTAGGCTGCCTCTGGCTTTGAACTCATAGCGCTCTTGCCTCAGCCTCCTGAGTCACTAGGATTCATGGCACACACCCCTGTGCTCAGTTCTGTCATGTTTTATGATACTCAAAATTGCTAGTAGGCAATTGCATAGCAACATGAGTAGATACTACAGAAACTTAGGAGAAAATTTCCTTCCTACTATTTACAACGAGCTAGTTTTATTCCTACTATAGATAGCCAAAGGGGGTGAAATATTCATTTCACCACAGTCCCAGAAGCTCCTGAAATACTTTTGCATCAGTTCTTCCATATAATACATTACATAGTATAATACATTTTTCCCTAAAACATCGGCAATATGACATCATATTATGCCCTGCTGTATTTGTATACTATATTGTAAAAATATTTTTCTACAATACCCAATACTGTATTTGGATAGAGAATAATAAATAACATTTTGTACAAATCTGAGGAAACTAAGCATTCTATGTTAAATAACTATACCAGAATACTGTAAAAAGTCCCTTTTGTTTAGGAAAATAAATAATCAAGAAATCAGAGACATTCTCATCTCAATTACAAATATTTTATGGGTGTTGTTGGCAATATAGTTGATCGTTGAGTAACATGTCAAATGAACCATGGATTGGAGAGATGAGAAATTGTGGACTATTAGAAGGCAATAAAAAAATTAATTAATTTAAAAAAAAAGAAGGCAATGAGCTAACCTTTAGAACTGCAAAGGATGTTTGTCAAAACTATAGATTCTCAGTTCTGTCTTTGGAGCTCTTGGGTGGGGCCAACAAACATGAACTTTAGTGAGTGTTCCAGGGTATCCTTATGACCAGGCAGTTTAGGAAACACTGCAATAGGTCAAGCAATAGATCAAGAGATCAGACCTTGAGAATGGTAGGAGGAAGAGAAAAGAAGTGGGTAGAGATCCTTTATACTTAGACATTCTAATCACTACAGCTATTGGATATAACATTTGTATTTCTATGTATTGTATACTGCTACCCTTACTATAAAGAGTTTAAATCACATGTAAAGTCCACTTTAGAAGCATTATAAATTCTTCATGAATTCTCCATTTAAAAAGAAAAACTTTGGGCTGGGGAAGTAGCTCAGCGGTGGAACACTTGCCTAGCATGTGGAAGGTCCTCTGTTCAATCCCCAGACCACAAAGATAAAATAAAATAAAAAGAAAGAAAGGAAAATTCCTAAATATATACAATTTTTATGTTCTTATGTACCAGTTAAAAATAAATTTAGCATTTTAAAATGATGCATACATACAAAAAATTAGAAATATTAAAACAACTTTTACTTTCAGGATCATATTAGAAATCTGTTTAACTTTAGAAGAACAAAGCAATAGCACATTGCCTTAAATTGTCCAGAAAATTCAATAAGATTTTTTAAAGTATTTTTTAGGAATCATGCCCTGTGCTGCAAGAAATATGAGGACAGAACCTTTGCCTTCAATAAGCTTTCAGTCTAGCAGGAGAAAGAAGATCCCAACTAAGCCTAAAGAAGGATAATATTTTAAAAATGGGAAATAGATAAATTGTCATGGAGATTCAGAGAAGAGAGAAATTATATATTACTCAGATTTTTTTTTTAAGTCATCATGAGAAGGTGTTATTTGGGATGATGAGAAAGACAGGGGAAAATGTAACATATAAAAAGGTGGAAGGAAGTTTATTTCAGGAAAAAGCAAACAGTGTGAAGGAAACCCCAGGGGAGGAGGGCACAGTGTAGTTGTAGGGTACTCTGACTTCTCCAGTGTGGTAGAGAATAGAACCCACATGGGGTGGCAGGGGGTTACAGTGTTGAAAGGAGGCAACACTATGCAGGTTGAGATATTAGGCTTAACTCAAGGCAGCAAAGAGCCACTGAAGATTTCACTGTGACTAATATAACTGGAATTCTCTAGGAAAATGTACTTAATGATCAGAAGGATAGATTAGAAAAAAGGAGTCTCAGCTTCAAGTAAGAACTCATCTTTTCTGCATGTTCAAGGTGAATTCTTTCATGAAGTTGAAACTTGCAAATAGTTAAAGGCACTTTTTCCCAAACTTCAACACAATCAGAACCATCTACAAGGCTAGTTCCAACAGATTGCCACTCCTACAGCTGGGACTTCAACACTCCTCTCATTAATTGATAGAACTACTAAACAGAAAAGCAGTGAGTATATAGGAGAACGGAAGAAAACCAGCAAGATCCTGACAGCCTTATGCACCTCCACCAACAAGGGTAGAAACACATTCTTTTCAAGTGGCTCTGAAGCATATGCCAAGGCACTCCAGATACAGGGCCATAAAACAAATCACCATATTGAAAGGAATTGAAATCATTCATATATGTCCTCTGACAAAAATGAAATCAAGCTAGAAATTAATAGGCAATAGATGAATCTCCAGACACTTAGGAATAAAGCATCATATTTCAAATAATCCATGAGTGAAAGAGAAATATTCAAAAGAAATTTTAAAAATTCATAGAACTAAGTTGAAGGGCTGGGATTTAGCTCAGTTGGTAGAGCGCTGCTCTGCAGCCTCTGAGGTCCCGAGTTTGATTCCCACCATTGCAAAAATGGGAGTAGGACATGGCAACCCACTCCCAAGGCAATCCCAAAACAATCAGCCATTGAAAACCCTATAAGGGTCACTATGAGTCAGACATGACTCGACGGTACCTAACAACAACAAGAACTAAGTTGAGAGTGAAAATACAATATAATAAAATTGTGGGATGTGGCTAAACAGTGCTTAAGAAGGAAATATAAGCTTACACTTAAGAAAAAAATCAAGTCTTGAATCTGTAATCTAAGTTCCTAGCTCAGAAAGAAAGAAGGAAAGAAAGAAAGAAAGAAAGAAAGAAAGAAAGAAAGAAAGAAAGAAAGGCAATGAAGGAAAGAGAAAAAAAGGAAAGGAAAGGAAGGAAAGAAAGAGAAGGAAGGAAGAAAGGAAGGAAGGAGAAAGAAAAAGAAAAAATCAAGATAAACCCAGATACCAAAAGGAAAGAACTAAAGAGAAGAAATCAATAAAATTAAAAGTAGGAAAATAATAGAGAAAAATCAATAAATAAAAAGCTGTCTCATAAAAAATAAAGAAGCAATAAAGTTCACAAACTTCGAGCATGGCTAAAAAGCACAAAAAGAAGACACAAATCACCACTCTCAAGAATGCAATAGAAGTCCTCAACACAGATCCTGTAGCCATTAAAATGATAATAAAGGGATAACACAAACAACTTTACTCTCATAAATTTGACAGCTTAGATGGAAAGGACCAATTCCTGGAAAGTAACAAACTACCAAATCTGAACTAAGATGACATGAATAAACTGAATAGTCCTAAAACCATTAAAGAAGTTAAACTTGCAATTGAAACCCTCCTGTCAAAAAAATCCCTGGGGCTAGGCAGTTTCACTGAAGAATTCTACCTTTCATTTAAAGAGTCAGCACTAGTTTTATAAAATCTTTTTCAGAAAACAGAAGAGAAAGGACACCTCATTTTATGAGGGAAGTGTTACCCTAATACCCAAACTAGACAAACATCGTTAGAAGGGAACCTATGGACAAATACTTCCCACAGGCTCAGGCGTAAACTCCTCAACAAAAGTTTAACAAATTGAGTCTAGCAATATATAAAAGGAATTATTTACCATAAATCAGCTGAGATTTATTCCAGGTATGCTGGTTCTTTATTCTAAAACCAAAGTGTGAAATCCAACAAATCAAGCCAGGCACAGTGGCACATTCCTGTAATCGCAATGACTCAGGGAGCTGAGGCAGGAGGATCCTGAGTTCAAGGCTAGAGGCAGTCTCAGTA
Organism: Pedetes capensis; assembly: GCA_007922755.1. Taxonomy (NCBI): domain Eukaryota; kingdom Metazoa; phylum Chordata; class Mammalia; order Rodentia; family Pedetidae; genus Pedetes; species Pedetes capensis. The sequence continues at coordinate 17,346 of VMDO01015821.1, forward strand.
ACTAAGCAAGACCCTGTCTCAAAATTTTAAAAAAGGGGGATTATAGGGGGTATAGCTCAGTGAGGGGGTTCTTGCCTAGTGTGTGCAAGGTTTGACCCCCAGTACTGAAATAAAAAAAGGAAAGAAATCCAATAAATCAAACAGCTAAAGAAGTATAATCATTTGATTATATCAATTGATTCAGGAAAAGCATTTGAAAAAACTCAATACCCATTTTTGATTAAAAAAAAAACTCAGCACGCTAGAAATAGAGAAGAACTTTATCAATTTGACAAGTACATGTACAAAATATTCTACAGCTAACACTGTACTTAATGGTAAAAGACTAGATACTTTCTAAGATGAGGAACAAAGTAAAGAGGTCTGTGGCTACTATTATTCAACATAGTTCAAAAAGGATTGCTGTCTTAAATGTAAAACAGGCAACTATAAAGCTTTTCAAAAACACAGGAAATTTTGGTGACCTCCTAGTTCTACTAGAAGAATTACTATAATTGACACCAAAAGTACAATCTGTAAAAGGACAATTTGATAAACCAGGAAACTACATCACAGTTTAAAACTTTGCTCTACAAAAGATTCGGTTAAAAGGACGAAAAGGTAAGTTATGGACTGGGAAAATGTTTGTGAAGCACATATCTTAACCCTTCAAACTCCACAGTAAAACTCAAGCTGTCAACTGGAAAACAGGCAAAAGAGACGCCTCCACATTCTACCTAAGAAGATATAGGTACCAGATAAGCCTATGAAAAGATGGCTAAATCATTAGCTATCAGGAAAATGCAAATTAAAGGAATGTGTCTACATGTCTATCAAAATAGATGGCTTAAAATTAAAAACAGTGGTAACAGGAAATGGTTTCAAGAAACTGGATTACTCTGACATTAGTGGCGCGAATGTCAAATAGTATAATGCCTGGAAAACAGTTTGGCAGTTTTTTAAAAACACTAAATACAGAATTACCATATGACCCAGTAGTTGTTCTCTTGGGCTTTTATCCCAGAGAAATGAAAACTTATGTTTGCATGAAAATCTGTACATAAATGTTGATGGCTTTTTATTCATTGTTGTTGTTAGATACCATTGAGTTGAATCTGACTCATAGCAACCCTGTGTACAATAGAACAAAACACTGACTCTGTGCCATGCTTTTTATGCTTGAGCCCGTTGTTATAGACACTGTATTTCTTCTCATTTCGAGTGGTGCCACATCAGCAAAAGGAGGTCCCAGGCACTTTACTCCATGCCTTTGATTAAGGTTGACTCTACTTTGAAGAGGCAACTCTTCCACAGTCATTTCTTGAATGCCTTCCAGTGTGGGAAGCTCATTTTCCGGGGCTGTATTTCACAGAGTTTTTCTGCTATTCATAGAGTTTTTAATGGCTAATTGTTCCAGGACTGGGCTGCCGGGTCCTTCTCCCTAGTCTGTCTTAGTCTGAACGCTCAGCTGAAACCTGTCCACCACAGGTGGCCCTGCTGGTATCTGAAATACTAGCAGCATAGCATTCAGCATCACAACACCATTCAAGCCCCCTCAGCATGACAAGCTGACAGACACATGGGGGTCTTTATTCATAGTCAAAATCTTGAAAAAAGCCGATATCCTTCAATGAGTGTATACTTAAACAAGCTGCAGAACATCCTACCATGGAATACCACTCAGCACTAAAAAGGAACAAACAGGATCATGGAGCAACCCGGATGAATCTCCAGGAAATGGGAGAAAAAAAAGTCAGTCCCAAAATATTACATATTATATGATTCCATTTAAATAACAAGTATAAACTTTAAAATTTTTTACAATAACATGATTACGGAGATGAAGAACACACTAGTGGTGGCCAGTGATTGAGCCTGGGAGTGGAGGGGAAGCTACAAAGAGAGACATAAGGAACTTTGAGGTGATACAACAGTTTGGTATCTTGACTAGGAAGGACGGTGATTAGACCAATTGGTACCATATAATAAAACTGCAAAGAATTACACACACACACACACACACACACACACACACACACACACGTAAAACTAATGAAACCTGAATAAACTCTGCAAAATGCACCAAGGTCAGTTTCCTGGTGTGACATTGTTCCATATCTGTGGATGACCTTAGCATTGACACAAACTGGCGAAAGGGCAGACAAGACCTCCTTGGATGTTTTGTTATTATTGTGGTTTGCAACTTCCTATGAATCTACAACTGTTTCAAAATAGAAAGTTAGAGAAAGTAAGTCCTTTAGCTGGGCAGGTGCAGTGGCACACGCCTATAATCCCAGAGGTTCGGGAAGCAGAGGCAGGAGGATGGCAAGTTTGAGACCAGAAGCAGTCTGCATAATTTAGTGAGACCCTCTCTCATAAAAAGTTTAAAAAAATGGGCTGGGCATGCAGCTCAGTGGTCCGGCACTTGCAAAGCATGCAAGCGCGAGGCCCTGGGTTCAACACCCAGTACTGCCAAAAAAAAAAAAAAAGAAAGAAAGAAAGAAAGAAGAAAGAAAAGAAGCCCTTCTATTCAAAAACAACAACAATGGATTCAGGAGAGTAGGAATAGGGAGTTTGGCACGGTGTTTCATTTTTAACTTTATGTACTTCCATGAACGGCTAAAGTGAATAAATAATAAAAATGCAAGCATCAAGAGGTAAAAAACCCACACAGCTTAGTGGGCTCCCTTCCTAGAATTTCTGATTCAGTAGATCTGGAACGGAGCCCAAGAATGTGCCTTGCTAATGGGTTCCAAGGTAAACTGATACTGCTGGCCTGGAACCCACACTTTGAGAACCAATGATTAAAGGAAGTGGGGAAATCAATTCAATCTCTGCTTGTTCGAACTAATCTAAAAGTGCTCCTTGATCTGGTGGTTAGTTAGATAATTGCCAAAACCAATCTGAGCTATCATTTCAAATTTCATTTCTTTCAAGCAGACAAATACAGTTCAGATAAAGTGTCTTTCAACTCAAACACCTGGCTACTCAACCTGGTCATGGAAAAGAAAAAAAAGAAGAAAGAAAAAGAAAAAAGAAAGAGAGAGAGAGAGAGAGAGAAAGGGAAAGAGAGAGCGAGAGAGAGGGAGGGAGGGAGGGAGGGAGGGGAGGGAGGGAAAAAGGGAGGGAGGGGAGGGAGGGAGAGAAAGAAAGAAAGAAGAAAAGCAAATCAGTTTGTAAAGGCAGAGATTGCCCATCTGATCTGTATCTGAAAATGAATCAACTCTTCAGAAGTGCAGGCAGAACCTCCTGTTCAACCAGCACTTGGCGATCCAGAGCACCAGGTTTTTATGTCTGTCACCCTCAGAAGGGTTCTATCATCTCACTGAAAGAGAGCTCCAGTGTAGCACAGTGAATAATATGTGATTTTCTTTTCTAGTACCTTTCTCAGTCACATTTCATGCCGTCTTCGAATGTTTATCACCACCAAGAGTCATATTTCTGTTTGAGTATCTGGCAAGTCCCTGCTGAACAAGCCAAAGAAAAGACCCATAAATCAGAGAGTTCTACAGTCCACATGCCATCTCCCTGGCCAATAGTGGGCCCTGCAATATTCTTCAAAGCTAAGTACTTCAGAACAGCACTCTTAAAAATAAAGATCCAATTACTCAGAGCTGGATGGCATTAGAAATATCCCAAATCCCCAGTGAGCAGAACCCATTGAGGCTATGAATCATTCCCTTGACTTCCTGAGAGTCCTGATCAGCCACTGACCCAGGGAGTTCAAGGAAAACTTCCCTGTCTGCCATGACAGCCTTCTCCAACGTGAGAACAAGGTACCCACCAGCACACTAGAAGATGGAAACAGAATGTAAAATTTTGTTGGTTCTTGTTAGAATGCAAAATTATGGGCCTGCAATTACCAGTAAGATATTAAGATGATTCAACACCAGAAAGCAAGGCATATCTACAGCACTTTTACCCTTAAAAACAACACTTTGAAAGATGAACAAATGATTCTGAGTACAGTATTCCCAAGTTCTCACTCCTCAAGGTGCTCCTTAGAGAAGCAGCGTTGGCATTTCCTGGGAACATCTGAAAATGAGACTCTCCAAACCCACTGAGTCCTGCTCAGCCAGAATCTACATGTTTACAAAACTCCAGGTGATTCCTAGGCATGTAAAAATTAGAGCAGCTTTGCTCTAAGGACAATGGTAGCACATACCTGTGAGTTGTAGTCGAGAACCTGCCAGGAAAGGAGTGACTGGAGAAAGAGCATCTCATGATTGACTGGGTCAGCACCACAAATACTCCCAAGACCTAGCTGTAGAATTAAGTAGTATTGAATACAGCCCTGACCAATCAGAAAAATAGCTTAAATCTGTGGCCTCCTCCCTCACCAAATATCCATCAAGACTTGAAAGTAAGACTTGGTTCTGAAATCAGACCTCACATATTTCCAGAGAAGCGCTAATTCAGCTAATTCAGCCCCATTTATCATTTCCTATTTGAATTTCTCACTTTCCAAATAACTGGTGGTATGATAATTTGCAGAGGTTTATTTTGGGGGGAAGTTTGGAATAACTGAAATTACCAGGGCAAGTATTCTGCAAAGACTGAAAGTCTATCAGAGAATCATCATGTTTGTTGTTTATTCTTCCTTGGCTTTCAAAACTCTCATTATTTGTGATGAAACCATAGGTGTTCATCACAGAGAAAAGGAAGATGGGGAGAGAGAGGGTGGGAAGTAGCTATGGGTAATCAAGACCTTATAGGGTCAATGTGTTCTTGAGGATTGAGTGTGGTGATATTTAGAAAGTTTCCTGTTGGCTTTCATTATATAAGACTTTATGTTAAAATAAAGCTTTATAATAGCCATAGTAACCAGAAATGTATTTTGAATAAGTAAAGTTTAGATTTTATGGTTTTAGCATTCAGTTAAAAACATTCTATCTAGTTGCACAAATTTCTTAAAATATATGCTGATTATTTCAGTATGATATTGGGGAAATCTCTCAATTTCCTCTCCTCTTGAAAAGATCTTTTGATAACAAAATAAATTGGGGCCAGGCGCGGTGGCACATGCCTGTAATACCAGCGTTCCAGAGGCAAAGGCAGGAGGATCATACATTCAAGGGCAGCCTGGGCTATGTCGTGACACCTTGACTGGAGGAGAGGAGGGGGGGTGGGGGAGAAGAAGGAAGAGAAGAGGAAGAAGAAGAAGAAGAAGAGGAGGAAGAGGAAGCAGAAGCAGCAGCAGGAGGGGGGGCAGGAGGAGGAGGCGGAGAAGGAAGAGGGTGATTCGTTCTTATTTCCCGTGCATAACCATTGCGTAAAATATTGGAGGAGCTTTTCTTAAGTATCAAGGAGAATTTGAAAGCTTGTTACTTGCTTACAACTTTGCAAGAAGCCACATTCACTGGGGCACATGTCTTTTAGGAGTTTACAATCTAGAGGAGGAAGCAGATATACAAATCTGAGATATATCTTACAGGAAAAATTAATAGAACTTGAAGTCAGAATATTAGGGGGAAGGTAAAGGAGGCACATGAATATGGCTTACAGATTAGAAGTGATACTGACACAAAGGAATAAGTGAGGAAAAGACAAATGGGTTGTAAATAAGAAGATGATAGATTTGACTTTGGACCAAAGACTTGGAGATGGCCAGAAGGCATGGAATCATACAACTCAGTGAAAGGAAGTATGATATGGACTAGTACTAGAGGAACTACTAAACAAACTAGTTGGCAAATTAATGAATAATGACTCAAAACTTCATGAAGAACACATAACTCATATTGAGCCTTAGAAGAAATGAATTTGTTCAAGATGAAGTAGAGTCAAATAATAGGAGACTTTAGAACTATAGTAGGCATTTCAGATTTAAGGGGCTAGGAAATAAACACTGAAGATTTTTAGGAAAGAAGTGACAAAAACAATGTGCAAGGAATTTTAGAGGGAGAAGAGAACAAGCATTAAGTGAACACGTAGGGAGGTGATAGTAATACAACTTTGGAAGCTGGGAAGCCAGTGGGCAAGTCGAAACTATCTAGGCAGAGGCAAGAAAATAAAAACTGATGCCACCAGTGAGGCTACATCCAAGAGCAAATACAGTTGCACCACAGAACCCGAAAAAGGTTGGGAATAGGAGGCAGCTGATACCTTTGGAGGTGGGACAGTGAGGGAAGAGAAACAAAAGGTTTGGTTTAAATTTTATATGTTCTGTAGCAGACGTATACAGCAGATCTCCAGCCTGCATGATTAAGGAATACTGTATGCCTAAGGGTTGGGATTTAGCTTAGTTGGCAGAGCACTGTCTGCAGTCTCTGAGGTCCCAAGTTTGATTCCCAGCACCACAAAAATGGAAGAAGAATGTGGCAATCCACTCCCAAGGCAATCCCGAAATAATCAGCCATTGAAAACCCTATGAGGGTCTCTATGAGTCGTACACAATTTGACAGCACGTAACAACAACAGCAACCTGGCAGAATTCTAGAAATTTATTCTCTAGAAAGTTGAATTTGAGTGATTTCGGACACAAAAATACAAGTCACAGCTGATCATATGATTTTCTTACTGGAAACAGAAGGACAAAGTGAAAATTTCCAGAGAGAACACTGTTCTTGCCTTTCCCCATATGTCCCAGGCAGGATTTCTCTGTGGAAAAAAAAAAAAACAAACAACAACAACAAAAAAAAACTAACCATGCTAAAGGAAAGACTAGTAAAGAAAAAAAGCGTCAGCACTCCCTCAGATGAAAGCAGGTAGTCAGGTCACTTAATTGTGAAGCCTAGTAGGGACATGGTTACACACACATACACATACACACAGCTTCCAGATCATGTGATAGAGACTCTCACCAGTGGACACTCAAGGATCACTAGACATTTAAGAAATACCTCTAATACAAAAGAAAAGAAGTTTGAAGGAAAGAAAAAAGGAGGGAGGAAGGAAGGAAAGGAGGAAGCAGGGAAGGATGTATGGAACAAAGGAAGGAATTAAGGAAGGAAGGCAGACAAGGAAGGGCTCTTCAGACTTGGAGAAAATAAAACAATACAGAAAAAGGAAAAAAACATTAAAAACAAAAAAAAAAGATCCTCAAGCCGGGCGCGGTGGCGCATGCCTGTAATCCCAACGACTGGGGAGGTAGAGGCAGGAGGATCGCAAGTTCGAGACCAGAGGCAGTCTGTGTAACTTAGCAAGACCCTGTCTCAAAAAAAAAAAAAAAAAAAAAAAAAAATGGGCTGAGGGTGCAGCTCAGTGGTCCAGCACTTGCAGAGCATGCAAGTGCGAGGCCCTGGGTTCAAATCCCAGTGCCACAAAAAAAAAAAAAAAAACCTCAGAAATGTTATTTCAACTAAAATATCCAAAGAACAGTAAAGAGTTCATAGAAATTATAATCACAAAAATGAAAATAAAAACAATAGAATGGTCAGAATACAAAGCTGAGGAAAAGAAATGAAATAAAACAGAGAAATATATGAACATGAAAGAAATAAGATGAAAATGTTAGATGACCTGTTTAGGCAGTCTAACTTCCCAATAATATCAGCTTTACAAAGGGAGAACAGGCCAAGAAGTGAAGAGGGAATCATCAAAGAAATCAGAGACAGAGACAGAGACCAAGACCCTCAGAAGAAAAAGACACGAGGTTCCATAGTAAGAGGACTCTTCAAGAACCAGGCATAATAAATGGAAGTAGTCTGATGTCAGAACTCATAATCATGAAATTTCAGAACTCCGGAAACAAAACGGACAACCAGGAAGCTTTGGTCATGGAGGGAAGGGACACATACACAAGAAGGCACAGGAAATCTTAATGGCAAAATAGGAAACTAGAAAACAATGAAGCAATGCCTTCAAAATATCCAGGGGAAATCACCTGTTCACTGCAATTCTCTTCTCAGCCAAGCTACTGATCAAATGTGAGGGTAAAAGAAAATCATTTTTGGAAATGCAGACAAGATAAAATCATCTCCTTTGCATCTTTCATTAGCTGACAGGAGACTTACTACTGAAAGAGATGGTAAGACAAGAGGAGGATCCAGAATCCAGGAACCCAGTATCTCACACTTAGAAAGGCAAAGGGAATCTATGAAATCATGGTAAAGGGAGGCTGTAAGGTGGCAGCAAGCACTCAGGCTAAAGCAGAGCAAGTGCACAGCGGTTCAGGGGGCATGTAGCCGAGAAAAAGGATGCATTTGGCTATAGCTAAGAGATTTACCCCTCTATCCAAGACATGGAGGCTGGGATTTAGCTCAGTTGGTAGAGCACTGCTCTGCAGTCTCTGAGACCCTGAGTTCAATTTCCAACACCACAAAAATTGAAGAATGTGGCAATCCACTCCCAAGGCAATCCCAAAACAATCAACCATTGAAAACCCTATAAGGCTCACCATGAGTTGGACACACCTAACAACAACAACAACAACCCAAGATATGGGAATAAACCAAAACAAAAACAGAAAACCAAGCAAATAGAAAAGAGAAAGAGTTATTACTTCCAGGGAAAACTATAAACCATGCCATAAAGGAAATGGAATCACTTCATATGGCTCAGCTGGGAAAGTAAGAGGGGTGCGGAAGGACCCTGACCCTCATTACTACAGAGAGAGGAAACTGAGATGATTCCTAAAGCAAAAAAAATAGTTCTACTAGCATTTTAAGGCTGTTTTCCAGGGAAATGATTACAAATAGTAGAGTTTTTGTGTTTAAAGTTTGAAAAGTTAAAAGTGTTTGCCATTGAAGAGGACTCAGAGAAGAGGGAGGTGGAATCAAGGGCTACTGTTATCAATTTTAATCCTTTAAAATAATTTCCCTTTTAAAATTGTGCATTACACATATTTAAAATAAAGGGATAAAACAAAACACAGGAATAAACATTAATAGGGTCAAGATATCAAAATGAATCCATATTAGGCCTAGAGCCAGGGTGCATTCCTGTAATCCCAGTGACTCAGGAGGCTGAGGCAAAAGAATTGCAATTTCAAGGCCAGAGGCAGCCTGTGAAAGTTAGCGAGACCCTGTACTAAAATAAAAAGTAAAAAAAAAAAAAAAAAAAAAAAAAAAAAAAAAAAAAAAAAAAAAAAAAAAAATCCATATTTGCAAAGTAGATACATTGATAGTAGCAAATAAATATCTCAACTGTAATAACAAAACTTATTAAATAATCTTTCAAGCTTTACAATTCTAAGTTAATATACTTTTCAAAGAAAAAAATGAGATGGTTGTGATGAGATTATATAAACTCAGTACTGAAAATTAATTTTTAAGATAGTTTTAATTAGGTGAAGTGTGCTTTAAAATCTTAAGTGTTTTATATTCTTTAAAATGTGTATCAATCACTCTTTCCCAAGTATGCATTCATTCTTGTATCCAAAACAACGGACAGATGATAGATATTGAAGTACAAGATCCCCAATGCTCAGAGGTTTAAAAAATTCATTTTTCATGATTTCCATATATCTATCTGAGAGAATCCTTAACTGATTTTTTTTTTCAATTCACTATTTGAATAGTGTTTCCCATGTGTACCTATATCACAAAACAGTAGCTCACAGAGCATTTCAACTTAAACACAAACATTTTGGTGGGACAGGAAACTGCACTGTATTCAAACAATAGATTAGGGATGAAATAGTGGTTGTAAGGTTGTTTTTGACATTTAAAAAGGCCTGAAGTATTTTTATCCTTTTGCTGGCTGTTGTTTTGCTAGATACCTAATAACTTTGAAGAGATGATCCCAGTGCATTATATACTGAAACCCTGTCTGATGCAAAGTGATATTTTCCTTTCTATTTTTCATTTCTGGATGCTGACTCCAGTCTACAATATAATCATTTTCTTTTATTGATTTTCTTATAAAATGTATCCTTGTTAGATTCATTGATGACTATACATTACTGAGGCACCTGATAAAATTTCATTGTATTATTACTACTGCACAGGAAATACATTCTGCTGGGTGAAAATAACTACTTCTCAAGGTGAAGATGAAACTGGGTTTAATGTGGAATTCCAGAGACTGGCATCCTTATTTGAAACTACTCATCAAGAACTCCCACCTCAAATCAATTCTGTGTTATTCCCCGCTGAACATGCACTGTATCACTCTAGCTTGATCTCGGTTTCCCCATTCAACAAAAAAGATGAGTTTTCTTAATTTAATCACTTAACAATTTAAAGCTTTAGCTCTTCAAAAGAATTCTGAGTTTTGTTTGTTTGTTTTGTTCTGTTATCTTGAGTCAGGAATTCGCGAAGTTATGTGATTGCATCTAGCCTAGAACTCACAATCCTCCTGCCTCCACCTCCCATGTCACTGGCATTACAGGCATGTGCCACTGAGTCCTGCTTAATTCTTATTTCTTTCATCACTGGCCTGTATAGTGCACCTCCTAAATTGCTCGCTAGAGTCTTGGTGGCCTATATCTGATAACTTGAATTAATTTGGACCAAAAGATTTGCTAAAACAACTTAGGTCAAATAGTGACTTTGTGTCTGCAGGTTTGTATTTTTGGACTCATAGTGGTTTTGTCCCTTTGTATTTGGGGGTATCATCATTACTTGTAATATCACTGGGTCTCCTTTTTACTGAGAAATACTGAAATGGTCTTTCATTTTACCAGAAAGATAGGCTTCCTGGAAACCTTATAGCACCACCCTGATAAGAACAAGGGAGACATTTTTAAAAGTTTATTCCAAGGGTCTAAATTATTCCTAGAAAGCTCAATTGAAAAGGAAATAAAGTGTTAACATTGACATTTCAAATTTTGTTATGACACAATCTTACTAGATAATTTTGTTTCCAGTTAAATTTCATTGCAGCTTGTACTATTCCTAATGGAATGACTCATGGAGATTCCATTTAAAAAAATAAAGTTAGATTTTCTTCTTGTGGAAAATGATGGTAAAGCAATCTCCTATTTAAGATTAGAATGGTTGTTAATTGGGTGGGGATGGGAAAGGAGGATTATGAGAGGGTAAGGGGGAAGTTACGTGAGCAATGTACAATGAAATGCATATATGGAAATGTCATAATGAGACCCATTAAGTTGTACATTAAAAATTACTAATAAAAAATTAATAAAAAAAGAATGATTGTTAATTTTTTGGAATAAGAGTATTCAGAACCCCAGAAAGATTAGACAACAGCAAAGTCAAAAGTAAAGTTTTCAAATTAGGACATTTAAAGCTAATGTTTTTTGCTATATGAAAAATGACATCAATACTATACCACTTTCTAATTCAGTCTAATCTGAATTAGGGAATGCTTTAAATCAATGTGGTTTTATTTCCTTAAACCACACACAATAACTCATACAGCTAGCAAGGCACTGCTAATGAAAGATTATTTAGGGATCTGGTTAACAAATAGAGAAATAATTCATACTTAGCATGCCAATTATACATGACTGGCTGCTTCCCCAGACTTAAAATAGCATGTACAATAAACTTTCCTCCTTTGATTATTAATTTTCTTGGCAAATCTTTTCTCCAGTCTAGAGGTAAGAGCCCAGTTCTTGTCTCACTTATCAGAGATTTTTTGACTAAGGAGGTTTTGTTATAGTTGACAGACAGCACATTAACTAGATTTTCAAATAACCTGATCTATGTCACTGATAAGACACCTGCCCTTGGCTTAAACTGAAGCAAGTCATTGTATACCTGTAAGCCTTACTCTTTCCTCTTTAGAATGGGGTTAAGAGTCTGCACAAGTTCAAGTGAATCAATTGTTAAAAAAAAGAAGTTGATCCTAAAAAGGGTGACCTGGCAGATAAGACTTTTCTCCATGTATCATTTTAAGAGATTTCTGACTGCCATAACATCCCCCTTGGCCATTGTAGTAAATGTGTGTAAACAAAGCTACACTTTCAGCCATCCTAAGAAATATGCACTTAGGGACTTATAAACAGCACATTTTTACTCATTAAATCATTTTTAAAATAGGCTGTGAATGACAACTTAAAAGTGCTTAAGAAAATATTATTCATTCTGCAAAAGAGTTACTCTGGCCTAGAAGGAAAACTGGCCATTTGGGACTATTTTAAAACTACAAGCAGGAAGAAACAGAGGTCATTGCCCTCCTCCTTCTATGACAAGCCAAACCTCCACAGACTTGGCCAGTCCACTCCTATGTTGGGTTGGGCCATCCACTGGGACATTTGCACCCTGGACATGAGCAAGATTTTTTATTTGAACAAGGCAGACAATTACAAAGCTAAAAACAAATTTGCAGTAAAGAGAAAGAGTGTACTTTGTGTTCCAGATTTTAAAACATTTATTCAGGCTTCTCTATGATTTCAAGCCCCACAGCCCAAAGGCATTAAACTGTATTGAAGCTTAATGGCCTGAAAAGTTTCCTTTTGAATTAAAGCACAACCAGTTACAAAAGTGGGGGGCGGGGGGCATCTGCAACTAATCTGGAAATTCCATTTCAGATCCTGGACTTTGAGGACATAAAAATAGTCGGCACAATACTTTCAAATTACATAGGAGAGAAACACATTTCTGGGAGCTGCATTTCCATAACAGTGTCCAGTCAAGGGACTTTTCTATTAGTGACAGATGACCTGTAATAGAAAGAGGTTTAGATGGGTGTTGAGAAGGAAAAAAAGAGAACTTGCATTAGCTTCTCAAGACCCTATTATTCTCCAAGTGATTCACTTGCTGTAAAGGCAAATTCTAGGACCTTTCATTTTATAGATGAAATGGGGCCCTTCATTCCAGACCAGTGGATTTCGAAATGGGAATGATATACTCTGATACAATTAGAAATTTTCAGGTTTTTATTTATGTGTACCATTTAGATCATCTGCCATTTTCTCTTTGGTTTATGTAATGCACATGGAACATAAAGTACATTACTCTATATGTATTCCCTAAATAAATAAATGTGCTAGTGTTGGGATACGCAGTCATGTAAATGCAGAGGCAACCTCTCTGGACACTAAACCTGAGGCACAGCCTAGATTGGCCACAGGCTGAGGGAGGATTGAAACTGGAAGTTTGTCTAAGTCTCAATCTATAAAGACATCCTGGGATTTAGCTCAGTTGGTAGAGCGCTGCACTGCAGTCTCTGCGGTCCCGAGTTCAATTCCCAGCACCACAAAAATGGGAGAAGGACCTGGCAATCCACTCCCAAGGCAATCCCAAAACAGTCAGTCATTGAAAACCCTGTTGGGTCACTATGAGTCAGATACTGACTCGACGGCACCTAACAACAACAACAACAACTGAATGCTACAGGCACAGCTGCCACCACCCAAGAAGCAGATCAACTATATCTCTTCCCAGCTGGATTTTCTGTTCTTCGATTTTGTTCTTTTTATCTTGTTCAAAAAAAAAAAAAAAAGTATTACTGTGCATCACTAATAGTAGGACTCAAAGCCGGGGACAGTGGCGCACACCTGTAATCCCAGCCACTGGGAGGCAGAGGCAGGAGGATTGCAAGTTTGAGACTAGAGGCAGTCTGCATAATTTGGCGAGACTGTGTCTCAAAAAGTAAAAAAATGGGTTGGGCGTGCAGCTCAGTGGTACAGCACTTGCAAAGCATGCAAGCGCAAGGCCCTGGTTCAACCCCCAGCACTGCAAAAAAAAAAAAAAAAAGGGACTCCAACAAAGGTACAAATAGCTGCAGACCACACAAATCTTTCCTACCAACCCTCATTGTAAAATATATATATATTTGTGTTAACGAAAAACAGAGCCACTCCATCATCATGTTTCATGCAATACTCTATTATGGAAGCATAGATTATCTCATGTAAAGAAAAGTAGAAATAACATATAGCCAGGTTCAGTGGTATACACCTGTAATCCCAGCAACTCAGGAGGCAGAGGCAGGAAGATCTCAAGTTCAAGGCCAGAGGAAGCCTGTGTAATTTAGTGAGACCCTGTCTCAAGATAAAAAATAAAAATGGACTCAGTGTGCACATCAGGGGTAGAGCAATTACAAAGTAAGTGTGAGGCCCTGGGTTCAATCCTCCAATACTGGAAACATAGAAAGAACAAAAAGGAAGACTCTCAACTAGATGGACTGACACAGTGACTGCAACAATGGACTTAAGCATAAAAAAGATCATGTCCATGGCATGGTATCAGGGAGTGTTTCACTCTGTTATATCCATAGGGTGACTATGAGTCAGACCCAACTCGACAGCACCTAATGACAAAAACAACAATAAAATAAGGTAAGACTGAAGAGAATTTATGAGAGCTAAGGCCCCTACCATGGTAGATAGTTCCTGGGTGGTGAGTAAAACCGCTGACATGAAAGAGAGCAGTGGCATTCATGTAGAAATATGGAAGTCATACCAGAAGAAGCCACTAAAGTTGCTATAAGTTCCCTATCCCTGAGGGATGAGGGTCTCCCCTTTACCACACAGTAAATGTGAGTATTCCTCCTCATGGACACTTTTGATCACTTTTGCCTAAAAATGAACACGAGTTCCGATAATCTAGCACCAAGTGCTATAATTACACTTTAAAAATAGATTATCATATCTTTGTCAAATATTTAATATCAAAAGGCAAAGAAATTCATCCCACCCCACCCCTTTCATCATAAGCCTGCAAAATCCTCCATGCCAGTGTGAATTGGGTCACAATGGACCCTCTAAAGGCCTGGAAAAATACAGACTGTGTCCAACTTGCAAGTGGATTTGTTTCAGAAACTTCTGGGGCAGTTGCTGGGAAGGTAGGCATGTTTTCCCTCCCCACCACATCCCAGGAGAACTGTTTTAGATTTCTCCCACAGGATTCTGGATGATGGCTTCCTCAGTGGGAGAGCCGGGGAGACGGCACAGGAGGAACCAGAAGTTAAATGTAGAGAACTGTTAAGATCTGAGCTTTTGTGTTGGGTAGTGGGTTCATAGATACTTATTGCTTCCAAAAAAATTATGCTGTATTAATAAGTAAATGACAAAAGAAAAACCAATTATGTGACAATGTGCCGTAAATCAAAAAATATCAACTCATTTCCATGTACTTAAAGCACAATGGAGAAAAAAATTTAACCTAGAATCCTGTTTAATGGAGGATACAAAAGATGGCACCTTTGCCCATATATTCAGCAATTGCCAGCAATAAATATTTATTAAGCTTCTCTTAAGGGCAAGGCACTGAGCAGGTACCATGGTTACAGTAATTAAGAAAAGGAGTCCAGGGCCAGTGGGTATTTGCTGCATCACCTTGATCTTTCAGAAATTATATTTAAATATATGGGCTATTTCAAAATGTTTTTAAAATCATATACATAGTAATTTCCTTACACATCCCATAAGTAGTCTTCAAACAGAAATGAAAGATGACAATAAAATAGATTAGGAAAGACGTGTTTATTTTTTTCTCAAGTGTTGGCACTTGTAAAGAGAAGATTTAGTCAGGAACATGGAGAGTTCCAAGAAGATCCAAGCAGGCTCTGAAGGGACACACGGGGGGCACTTCAGTGCCCTGCTGGAGATAGTGGGTGTGGTCCTTCTTCCTCCCTTGATATGTGTGTCCTTATGGACTTTTATTTTTATTTATTTATTTTTTTTTTTGTGGTACTAGGGGTTGAACCCAGGACCTCACACTTGCTTGCTCTGCAAGTGCTGGGCCATTGAGCTGCCCCCTCAGCCCATTTTTTTTACTTTTTGAGACAGGGTCTCTCTAAATTATGCAGACTGCCTTTGATCTCGAACTTGTGATCCTCCTGCCTCCGCCTCCCAAGCCACTGGGATTATAGGCATGCGCCACCACGCCTAGCCTTATGGAAGTCTTTAAGCTTCATAGTCAGGATTAGAGACCTTGAAAGATCACAAGAATAGTGAGTACCTGTGTGAATAATGGGAAGGGAACTAAAGTCTCTAAATGTTCTCCGCAAAACAAATTTCCCCATTGTCTCTTGGTTTCTTCTCTTTCATAGATATTTTTTTCTAGAGTTTCTCTCTAGTTCTCTTGAACTGATTTTTCATTCTAAAAATGGCTATCAGTGCCTCAAATATAAAATGCATTTTAAAGGCTGGGAATGTAGCTCAGTGCTAGAGCACTTGCTTAGCATGCACAAGGCCCTGAGTTCAATCTCTAGCACCACTAAATAAATAAATAAATAAATAAATAAATAAATAAATAAATAAAATGCATTTTAACCACATAGACCCAGGTTTAACATTGTACCTCACACCTCACACACCACACACATACTCACCTGCAACACATCTGACAGCTCCCATAGCCAGGGCTAAGATGGATAAAATAGACTATGTCAGCCACTGCACCTTTGCCAGGAGCTGAGAACTGTAGGCAACTTGTGCCAAGCATGCAGCCTTTTGCTTTCCAAAAGAACAGTGCCATAGCAAAGGCAGGATAGAGGGAAAGTTGAGGGAGAATAATTTCTCACTGAGTAACACACAGCACTGACCTTGCCCAGCCTGTTCTAAGTGCTTTACATATATTAACTAACTGACCCTTTTCCACAAATCTCTGAGACAGACACCATTATTCCCATTGAAAGATGAAAAAGTGGAAGTCAGAGAAGTTATGTAACATCACACAGCTAAGAGTGATGCAGTTGGAATTTGATCCAAGCAGTCTTGTTCCAAAGTCTATGTCCTTAATTATGACTCTGAATCCTTAAACCCTGAGATACAAAGCCTACTTTCCATTCTTCCAGTTCCCAGGGTCATGAAAAAGCTGGTTGTTTGATGAGAAGGTATGAAGAACATGATGGGAAAAGTGCTGGGGATAAATCTGAAGCTATGATTCCAGCCAAGCAGAGGGCAGAAGTGAGAGCAGGGGAGTGGGGAGGGAGAGTCCCCAGAAATAGCATCTTCAGTCTGTGAGAATTGGACACTTCCTGGCCAGGACATAGACACGGATGGATAACTCTGGTAGCCAAGGCAGGAGCAAGTGACTCCACTCATAAGTAGGAAACAAGTCAGACATGTAGGGTGAAGACTGTCTGTCCTGATAAGAATACACTCTGGTTATCTATGGACAGAGCACATTGGAACATAATGCAAAATGGCTCTCATCAGAGAAGCACATAAATAGCATTTGCAGACTTTGGCATTTTTTTCTATTCAACTCAGTTAATACTCACAAAAGGCCACTGCAAGGTGAGAATAGCATGCAACTGAATGAAGTGCAGGACAAAAGACAGATTTTCTCATCTTCATGGAGTCTTTCACTTAACTGGATCATGGTCGTACCCATGAGATGTCTAGTGAGGCTCTCAGCTACCAAGGGGCCTTGTAGGTGCCTGACTGCACATTCTATAAGACTGAGCAGCAGGGCATCTCAGAAGCACCACCGGTTGGAGCAAAAATAAATAATAAATAAATAAATAGGAAAAAGGCAGAGGAGCCAACATTATCCAAGATCAAAGAAATCCACAAAAGGAAGGTCACCCATGCTAAGAATAACTGTCCTGCAAAAACAAAACCAGGCCAAATATAACATCTCCTACCTTAGCCAAAATCATCTGCCTTTTGAAGTCTCTGTTATGTACCAGTATTTTTCTCTCTTTTATTCCCTATAGGTTCTTCTAAGATAGGCCATTCTTTGTGAGAAGATATATTTGAGAAATGTTTTATTTGACATCTGTTTGAGAACTGTTAAATTTGAGGTGGTTATTTTTAGAACAAAATGTAGTTTAAGAAATAATTATATGCCCATATGTGATGCAGACTAAATAGTAGCTAGTGTTTTTGCAATTGTGTCTAAAAAAATTAAACTGACTGAGATGTAGGAAAAATCATGTAGATTTGGAGTTTATTAAAGGGATCAGTTTTTTTATTTAAAATACATTAGTACAATATATCTGTACCTTAGTTTCCCTAACTCCATATGGTGCTGCATAAAGAGATTCCTCATCCCCTCATGCCCCCAATCTGAAATCAGTTGGGTTTCCAGTAGTGGTGATGGATTTGCTGTGATCTGCTCTCACTCTTTCTCCTATTTCTGCCCATGATGAATGGACACCATTACAAGATGGTGGCTAGGGTTAGGCAGCCAGCCTAGGAAAGCTCGCCTCACAGGGGAATCAAATGTTGGACCTTGGCCTCTCTTGTATGATGCTTTAACCTACTGAACTAATCAGCCACAGAAAAAATAAGGATGCTTGTCACTGACTTGCCAAATTGAAGTGTTGTGAGAACATATTAAAAAAAAAAAAAGGAAAGAGAAATGTTAGAAGCTTTGCTTCCACAGAAAAAGTTATTTAAATGCCATCTAATATTATTATAAGTCAGAACAGAGGCAATGGCAATAAAAGCTGTTTCTCTAAGTCAACAACTGGCTTTTGACTACATGTGTCTACAAAATGAGTTTCATAAGATTATGCTTATTTTAGAAAAATCAATACTAAAACAGCAGTAAAAGAAAGTGGTTTTCCCTCTTAGTTTAAGCACTGCTTGGATATGCATTATATTCAGCCAAGCAATAACTGAACAAATTCCTCTATTAAATTTCCCCAAGTTCAAGTATATGGCTTAGAGCATGCCACAAGCTTTATAAAGCAGCCTAGCTTGTAAGTATGCAATAATCGCTCATTTCCTGGCCATTAATTCAGACATCATGCAATCACTCAAAGGCATCCATTTTCCTTCCTGCTATTTTGGGGACTGCTGCCCTATTGTCATCCCTGCCTTAGACCCCTGACTTAGTCGTCTTTTAATTAGAGCCAGCGAGAGCGACAGGCGGAGTCAGGCGGCTGCCGGTAATCCATCACATGGCTCTCTTTGCTCCCTGGCCTCTGAAATGATTGTTTATAAACAGGACATCTTGGGTACCAAGATAGCTGCTTAAGGAAACAGAAGAACAAATGGTGACCATTTTGTAAACTACTTTCCTGAGATTATAAACTCTGGTCCAAGGCTCTCTTTCTTGACACTATTTAGGTTAAATATCCAAATACACTTTACCCATGATGATTCTTTGGAAGATGTTTTATCTGAACTTGCCCTCAAACAAACTGATGCCATAATCTAGGAGCTGCCCAAAGTACTTAGTAATAAACTTACAACTTAGCTGTTGAGCCTATTTTTAATGCATCAGTTTTTTTGGCTAAATCCTTTCCCCATTGTTCAACAGCAGTAGTCCCAGTCCTGGAAAACGAAGAATAAAAATCAACTCAATACTGGTAGGCTACTTTCACTGTTATTACAGAAAGCACACAGAGTATTACTATTCGATATTATTTTCCTGGTAAAATTGATTTGTGCCTGCTGAGATCTACACCTACCATCACAGGGACAAGACATAGAAGACTCAAAGTTACCTACATTAGAATGTAATGCAAATCCACACCCATGTGGTAATGTGCAAAGTGTGCTCGATGCCGTTGTTACAAACTCCCAGCCCCTGCACCACCAGAGAAGCTAGAGTTCAAGGCAATGGCACCAGTAAGGCGCCGAGGACAGCATGGCCACGGCAGAAGCAGCAGACATTAAGCAGAAGATGCTATGGCTGAAGCTAGTTGGCCTGGACCCCACTCAGCTCCTCTACTTAGCAGCTGTGTGACCTCAGGCATTTACTTAAACCATCTGCTTCTCGGTTTCATTACTATCTCAGGGTATTGCCTTCCAGGTCGTCTCAATTCTCTACACCAAAGTTGAAGTCATAATTTTGCATATCTGAATCATATTTTATGTATTTACAAATACACCAGAAGCATTTCTCCAGAGTAATATAGTCAGACCTCGGTATCCACAGGTTCCATATTGAAAATATTCAGGGAAAAAAAATTGAATAAGTACATACTTTTTTTTCTTATCATTATTCTGTAAACAACTATGTAAACAGTGTAACAACTATTTATGTAGCAGTTACACTGTATTAAGTATTATAAGTAACCTAGATAGTACAAGAGAATGGGTGTAAGTTACATACAAATACTATACCATTTTATATAAGGGACTTGAGTACCCTTGATTTTGGTATCTGAGATGGGTCCTAGAGTCAACATATCAAGGATAACAAGGGTTGTATTATCTTTCATAACTATATAAGAATATACTGTGTGGATATATAGACTTCTTAGGGCTGGGATTTAGCTCAGTTGATAGAGCGCTGCGCTGCAGTCTCTGAGGTCCCGAGTTCAATTCCCAGCACCGCAAAAATGGGAGAAGGACCTGGCAATCCACTCCCAAGGCAATCCCGAAACAGCCAGCCATTGAAAACCCTATGAGGGTCACTATGAGTCGGATACCGACTTGACAGCACCTAACAACAACAACATATAGACTTCTTAAGAATTCCTTATTGTTGGACATCTTCATTTCTTGCATTTTTCATTATAATAAATTGTGATGACTACTTTCTTAGTCTCTTAAAAGACCTTAATAGCACTGGATTGAAATATTTCATGAAAGATTTTTAAATCTCAATAATAAAATTGTCTAAAATGCAATCGTTTAGGAGGTATTCTGTAACTCATTTTTTCTTCCATTTTTATAATAATATAGCTTTTACAAATAGTATATGATAGAAATTAAATTCAATATTGATCCATGAATAGTGACTGATTTCTAAGTCTATCGCCAGACACAGGCCTAAGCACTAAAGATACAGCAGTGAACAAAATGAACAACCTCAGCCTTCATGGAGTTTACCATCTGGCAGAGCAGATAGACAAAATAGACCTCCAGAAAATGTAAAGTGCATCAGAAGGTGATGAGTGCTTTAGAGATAAATACAGCCTGAGAGGGAGCTGTGTGGTGCCTGACATGTTGGGGGAGATGATATTTTTTATAGAGTAGCCAAGGAATAATACAGGCTGAATGAACAGGACACAACAAAGAGGCCCAATTTGGCTGCAGCCCAGTGGGTGAGTGGAAGATGGCAGGAGATGTGCTGAGAGTAATGGACAGGGTCAGAGCCCCAGGGCTAGTGGGACTTTGTAACAACTTTGAGTTGAGTTGGTAGATTTGGGCTCTTAATGGATGTTTTCATGCACATTCTGAAAGTATTTCTTCCTTTCTAAGGTATGGTTCCCAGAATACTACATTATTTGGGATGAGTGCCAGTCAATATCCTTTAAATCCTTTTCTCTCATTCCAGTCCACCAAAAGATGTCTTATTGCAATTATTATATCCAAATGGCTAATAATAAGTTTAAGAGCACTGTTCTTCAAACTTTCCTGAAAGTAATACTTTCAGGAAAATGGATAGAACTCAAGATCTTCATGTTAAGTGAAGTAAGCCAGGCTCAGAAAGACAAAGATCACATGTTTTATCTCATATGCAGAATCTAGATTTTTAAAAATTATATAAATACATATATATGGAAGGAGAAGGGGGACTTTCAGGAAGGGAACCAGAGGGAGGAGGAAGGGAGAAACAAGAGAGGGTAATGGGGGAATGAATAGGAGTGAAGTAAATGATATGCATGTATGACAATAAAGTAATAATAATAATAATAATATTTTTAAAACAACTCTGTTCTTAAAAGCCTGTTGTTTTATCAAGAGGAGAGAAATACAAAGGCTAAAACCAAAAAGCAAATAAAAGTAGATATTTTTCCAGGTACAAAAATATTTTTCTGAGTTTCCATAGAGATCAGAACTAGGGTCATCTGATGGTTTTTAAGTGCCCTGCAAGACAGCACAGGAAAAAACTCCCAGATTATAAATGATGCCAAGATACTCAAAATGTGAAACGCTGATAGGGACAAAGGAGCAGAAAGATCTCTCATAGCACAGATTTACTATAAAGCTGGGAGGGGTACACCAGCTTCTTGGTGTTGGCATGTAAAATATACCTACAAGGCTCCACAATCTGGGCTTTCAGTTTTGCCAGAGTTCAAGGGCTTTGTCTTGAGATGCTGCCCCTACAAACAGAAAGTACTTAAACCCTGGAGAGCTTTAGAAAATGTAAAAATAAACCCTGTTTCTTTCAATGCATATGCACTGAACACAGATCATGTGTCAAGCACTGCACTTGCTTTTGGAAATACAAAGCTTATAGTCTAGCAGGGTGACACATAAACTGATGGAACTTGATGAATTCTCTCCTGGATGTAACCACATGATGCTGTTATGTGGAAAAGGAACATGTGCCCTAGATGGAGAAGCTCAAACTAGCTAAGAGAAGTGGTAGGCGTTAGCTGGGTGCAGATGGATTGAGAGGATCTGGTGTTCCAAAAAGAATAAAAGACCCACAGGAGTCCATGGGGTGTTAAGGCAGAGTTACAGAGAGACAGAGTCTGGAAGTAAGAGGAGAGAGAGATAAAACTTGCTCTTACTCCCCTAGGCATGATGGTACATCCATATCAGGAGAATGGCATGCAATTCCGAATATGCACACATGCCAGAAGCTTAGATAGAAAGCAACTAAAATGATTCCGTGAGTGAAGCTGTTTTCTTAGGAAGAAAAACAAAGGATTTGGACTTCCTACCAAATACAGGCAAAATGGGAAAAAGTCCCAATGTCTATAAAATTGTTGTTGTTGTTAGGTGCCGTTGAGTGGGTGTCCAACTCGTAGTGACCGTACGTACAATAAGTGAAACACTATTGTCAGTGCTTCTCTGCTATTCATAGGGTTTTCAATGGCTGATTGGTTTTTAGAAGTAGGTTGCTGGGTCCTTCTCCCAAGCCTATAGCACCTGGTGTTCCCAGACTGTCTCCCATTCAAGTACTAACCAGGCCCCATTCTGCTTAGCTTCTGA